>JAVSBS010020520.1:36559-51659 GCA_033124195.1 Coracias cyanogaster | reverse complement strand
GAGTAAAAGGTGGTGGCAAAAACAGAGGTAGGAGACCGAAAAAGCAGCCAAGAGAAAAAACAAAGACCAAAATGGGGAAGTTAGATACCCACCTCTATTTTACTTAGTTGAGTATCATGGATATGAATTACTCAGGTGTCACAGCCTGATTTTCTGAGCTGAGCAAATACAGCACAGATTTGTGAATACTTTGACCTGCAGCATTAAATGTATCAGAGGACCTCTTCTGTGTCCTCAGTTGGTAACAACCATGAATTTTTAACAGCTCCCAAACAAGTAGTTTCTTCCAATATTGCAGCAGGTTTTGCTTTTAGCTGCAAAGGTTCACTCAGTTTGTGTCTCAAAATGATCAAGACAATTAGAGGCTTTGTTGGTTTGCTTTTTTAAGGCTAAAGGACTTTGTTAACGAGGGCTGGAGAAGGTGAAGAGGCTGAAAGAAAAGAGTAACCTTCCAGCACACAGAAGGAGTTCACACAGATTATTTTTTACATAAATTGTAATGAATGAGCCATCTGGACATTCCCATTCACTCTTCACATACACAGGAGCAGATTCTCAGCTAACTTGGTTCTAGTTTAAATAGAAGCAAGTCTACTAACTTCAGTAGAGTTTGGTTGACTTGAACAGCCTCCAAATCTGATTCTTCAGGAGTTTTGACTTAAAAGGAACTGAATTATGTTCTCATACTTTGGTCCCTAGATTGACGAACTAATCTTCTCTCTTGGCCATAGGCTACAAGCAATTGTTTTACATTTAAAAATCCTTATTTTTTGGCAAAGATAATGTGGATGATACTGCTTTATTTAGTCTGGTTCTACTTATTGTGTTGCTGAAACTTGCACTTAATTCCAATACTGCACAGGACATGTCTGTCACATAGACATCAGAAAAAAAAAAAGCGCCAAATATTATGGTAATGTACCACTATTACTGTCACAGAGTGAAAAACATGAAGTGAGTGTCAGATTTATATGTAATGAATTCTCTATAGTTTAAGGATTAAGTACTTGTACTCTATTGTAACAGTCCCAGCAAATGAAATTACTACACCATCTGCTAAAGAGTGACATAATATCCCTGGTACGACATTGTCCATGCTGTTACTGAACTGCACAGTACAAGCCTTGTTAACTTAATGGGAGTTACATGAGGCTCTGTAGCAGCAGGCTGTTTCTCCTGTTCCACACTAGCAAATATCAATTCTTCTTAACCAAAGAAAATATAAGACACATATTTGTGGTGTTCAGAGCATTCTTGCTCATCAACACTGGGATGTGAATCGTATTCAACCATTTAAAAACACTTATTTAACATACTCTACCTCTGACTCAAACAACTCTGTGCTTTTATTTTTCAAAGGAAAAAGACATAACAAGAAAATCCTTCAGACTATGCCAAGAAAGGTAAATCTCAGGAAGGGCTACCACCAAAATATGCCTTAATCCCCTTGTTCTCTAGGATTAATAAGGAGGGCAAAAATCAGTGCTGCAGAATTTTGTGTACCAGCTCTGTGCTTATACCAGCTTTCCACAAAACTTCCTGATCCGTCTATGGAATTAAACATTGCCACAGTAACAGCCAGCCTCTGAAAGGTGTTGACACTTTGCCCACAGTTTCTCACTAGCATTCTTTCAGCTTTTCTGTACTGTAGAGATAGCTCTGTAGAATGCAACAAGGAAAAAAAAAAATACAGATCATGGATACTGCCATTTTTGCAGGCCAGAGAAATTTCATGGTGCCAATGACTATGCTCCAGAAATTATCTATTTCAGTGCACCCAGATGCTGTGGTTTAACCCTAGCCAGCAACTAAGCGTCATGCAGCCGCTTGTTCAGTCCTCCCCACTTCCAGTGGGATGGGGAGAAGAACTGAAGAAAAAAAGTTAAACTTGTAGGTTGAAATAAGAATGGTTTAATAACTAAAATAAAATAGAATAAAATATGATAATAACTATGATAATATTAATTAAAAATAATATAGTTATTTTTAAAAGAGATAAATAAAACCCAAGAAAGACAAGTGATGCACAAGGCAATTGCTCACCACTTGCTGACCGATGCTTGAGTAGTGATCTACCTCTCTCCGCAGTTTATATACTGAACATGACACCCTACGGTATGGCACATCTCTTTGGCCAGTATGGGTCAGCTGTCCTGGCCATGCTCCCTCCCAGCTTCTTGTGCACCTCCTCATTGGCAGAGCATGAGAAACCAAAAAGTCTTTGACTTAGGATAAGTACTGCTTAGCAACAACTAAAACATCAGCATGTTATCAACATCATTCTCATAATAAATCCAAAACACAGCACTGCACCAGCTACTAGGAAGAAAATTAACTGTATTCCAGCCAAAACCAGAACACCAGACATAAGTCCAAACACACTGACAGTCTTGGTATGAGCCAAACTCTGGGGGTGCTCCCAGCAAACGCTACTGGCAGAACCAGTGATGATGAGCAGGAAGCAGGTTAATAGAGCTCATAGCAACTGAAAGGAAGGACTACAGCACCTCATCCACTTGCACACTTTCTCCTGAAAGACTTAATTGGGAGCTCAAGAAGAAATTTTATCTTCCTTCGACACCTACTGAGTATCTTTGCTCTTAGGGAAAGGAAAACAGGAAATAGCCACAAGAAAAGCATATGTGCATAATCACTGGTTTTGGTGCTTTCACTTCAAAATGCATGGATTGGTTCTAAATAGAGACCTAATAAAAGAACACTTTGCTGGGTAAATCTGAGATAATTTAGGGCCAGAGCCTGCTGATAAAAAATTATACATGTAGATATCTGGTCAATTTAAGTAATTAGTATCATTTTAAAATAAACACCAATATATTAATTTTGGTCTGATTTTCTAAAACTCAATACCCACCACTGGGCCAACGTTTTCAATGCCTTAAGAATGCTTAATTTCCTGCTTTTCCTCTAACTTGAAAACCGTATTGGGTTTATATGGCAACATTTTAGTAAGCAGGAGGGCTTCAGGGGTGGCTTCTGTGAGAAGACACCAGGAGTTGCCCCCCTTGTCAGACACGGTCAACTCCAGCTGGCTCCAAGACAGAACCCTTCAGCAGTGTTGGTAGCAACTCTGCGATAACATATTTAAGAAAGTATAAAAATGCTGCACAGCAGCTGTGAGAAAGAGGAGTGAGAAAAATGTCAGAGAAATAGCCCTGCAGACAGCAAGGTCAGTGAAGGAGAAGAGGAGGTGCTCCAGGCACAGGAGCAGAGGTTCCCTCTGATGAAGACCATGGTAATGCATGTCATCCCCCTGCAGCCTGCAGAGGTCCACAATGGAGCAGATATCCATCTGCAGCCCATGGAGGACCCCATGACAGAGCAGATGTATGCATCCCGAAAGTAGTTGCAGCCCGTGGAGAGCCCATGCTGGAGTGGGTTTTCTGGTAGGAACTATCGTCTTTGGGGAACCCAAGCTGGAGCAATCCATTCCTGAAGGACTATACCCCATGGAACAGATCCACCCTGATCTTGAAGAATTGCAGCCTGTGGGAAGGATGCATACTGGAAAAGTTCATGAAGGACTGTACCCTGTGGGAGGGACCTTGTGGTGGAGCCAGGGAAGAGTGTGAGGAGGAAGGAGCAGCAGAGATGAAGCATTATGGACGGACTGCACTCACCACTCCCATCCCTCTGCACTGCACAGGTGGAGGCAGAAATAGAGTCTTCAGTGATGTTGAGCCTGGGAGGAAGGGGAATGTGGTGTGAAGGTGTTTTTAGTTTTGTTTTTAGTTTTGTTTTTATTTCTTGCTATCCTACTTTGTTATTAATTCATAGAGTCATAGAATATATTGGGTTGGAAGGGACCTCTAAAGGCCATCTAGTCCAACCCCCCTACAATAAGCAGGGGCATCTCTAACTAGGTGAGGTTGCTCAGAACCCTATCAAGCCTGACCTTAAATGACTCCAGAGACGGGCCCTCCACCACCTCTCTGGGCAACCTGTTCCAGTGCTCGACCATTCTCATATTAAATAACTTCTTCCTAATGTCTAACCTAAATCTACCCTTTTCTAGGTTAAAACCATTTCCTCTTGTCGTGTCGCTACAGTCCCTTGAGAACAGATCTCCTCCAGCCTTCTTATAGGCCCCTTTCAAATATTGGAAGGTCACTATAATGTCCCCTTGGAGCCTTCTCTTCTCCAGGCTGAATAGCCCCAACTCTCTCAGCCTGTCTTCACAGGAGAGGAGTTAATCATTTTCGTGGCTCTCCTCTGATCATGCTCCAACAGGTCCTTGTCCTTCCTGTGCTGGGGGCTCCAGAACTGGACACAGTACTCCAGGTGGGGTCTCACCAGGGCAGAGCAGAGAAGCAGAATGACCTCTCTTGATCTGTTGGCCACACTTCTTTTGATGCAGCCCAGGATGCGATTTGCCTTCTGGGCTGCAATTGCACATTGGTGGCTCATGTCAAGCTTTTAATCTCCTAGTACTCCCAAGTCTTTTTCTACAGGGCTTGCTCTCTATCATGTCCTCTCCCAGCCTATATTGATAATGCTGGTTGTCCCGGCCCAGCTGCAGGACCCTGCACTTGGCCTTGTTGACCCTCATGAGGTTCACCTGGGCTCACCTTTCCAGTCTGTCCAGGTGCCTCTGGATGGCACCCCGTCTCTCTGGCATGTCAACTGCACCATCCAGCTTGGTGTCATCAGTGAACTTGCTGAGGATGCACTCAATGCCACTGTCAATACCATTAATGAAGACATTAAACAACATCGGTCCCAGTATGGACCCCTGAGGGACACCACTTGTCACCTTTTTCCATCTGGACATCGAGCCATTGACCATTACTCTCTGGATTACATGTTCAGGCTTCATTTCCCCTGTGTCGAGCCCAGTTGCCCCCGCCCCGATATCCCTGCTGGCAGCCATGTGAACCCTTTTCTTTCTTGCAGTGTTATTTCTGACTCTAACTTCATAGGTATTACATGGTATGACTACATTATGTGGTAAATTATGGTGCACAGTAGACCACTCTGTGAAGATAGTAGGAAGAAAGGAGAGTAAACTCCTTCCAGAAATCACAATAAATAAACAAAACATGTCATTTTTAACTGCTGCTAAAATGACTGAGATGATGAAAGATACTGAAGAGAATATCATATCTGTATCAGAGAAAATATCATATTAGTATCAGAGATCTTCTTATTGCAAAAACAATACCTAAAGTTGTAATTTTTTTCCTTGTAATTTATCAGTGACAAAAAAAAATCCATGATGGGATTTTTTACTCATGAGATTTTCTAACACCTGTGAGTTTTGAGATAGGTATTTCTTTTAGGCAATACTTTAAAAAATGTAAGATGGGAAGTATTTTGACGTATAGGAAGAAGTATAGAAGAAAACAAAATCGGGTTTAGCACAAAGAAGTTATACATGGACCAAGAAAAGCAGGATAGAGAGCTACGAAGTCAAAAGCAGTTCAGGGCTACATGAAAGTCCAAACAGACAATTAGGAATTAAGTCTGACACAGAAGGGAGAGAAGCTGGTAAAGAAATGGAAAAAGGCAAGTAAAGCAGGGAATGGAAAGACCAGCAGGCACATCTGCTCCATAGCGAGGAAAGATGAGCTGGAAACGCATCATCACTATAAGATGGCTGGCTGAGAGTATCTCCACATTTTCAGTTGCCCTGGATGAAAGATGGAAAGGTTGTGGCATAAAGGTCTGATTAAAACACTGAGGAAGCAGCTTTATGTCTTCCAGTCAGAATATTCTATAATAACTCTCTCCCTCTCTGTTACCCTCTGAACTTCTTATAGGTCACAGGCATCTCATATTTTTTGTGCTGAAAATGTCTGAAAGTTCTTCAAGAGCTCACCAGACCTGTTTCCTTTCACTGATGAACAGCAGATCACCAGAGCAAAAAAAAAATGAGACAACTTTGAAACAAATAGGTCTTGAACACCTAGTGATTAGCTTGGTGCTTATGAGAACAGATGAGAAAGACTAAACAACCCCATTAGTTACCACATAAATTAAATCTAACTTAAATTTCACCTTAATCAGGATCTAGAATTCTGATGGCTAGAATGTTAGCTGTGCCACTCTCCTAAAGAATTGAGCTTTGTGATGTCTCTCCTCCTTACACTGGTTGCCACCATTGCATATATGTCTCTGATACGTCACCCGGTCACTTTAGCAGGCGTAGCTATGCACAGTGAATGGCACACTTGTCACAGTTAATGGCACTATGAAAGCAATACGAGCCCTAAAGCCAGAGCACAATGGAGACCAGATAGCATGAAATAAAGAATATTACTTTCTTTGCCTACTGGTATTAAGTAGAATTGGTGTCAGCCAACAGTAAGCACTTATTGTAAAACACTTGAGTTCCTCAAAGGGGATTTTTGCTGCTAAATCCTTTAAGAGTTATGAGAAATTAGAGTCAGAAGTAATTCAGTACTAATATACAATTCTATTTTTTACTTTGATGTAACATATGTAAATTAAATTCAAATAAGGCCAGTTCAGCAGTGGGAAGCCAATTTATACTTTTATTTCTATATTAAGTTTCCTTATTGCAGGCACACTATAGATCAAGATGGTGTATCTGTATCTTGCCATAAAAATATCCATATGGGCGGGAATTTGAAAATGAGTGTTTAACGAAAGCTTTTTTTTTACTCTCCTCTATCAAACAACACATTTTTAGTCCACTACTTAACATATTACATTCTCAGCAGAGATACCCTGAAGAAACTGAGATATATAATTTAAGAAACAGTATTGTCATTTACTGTCCATCTAATTTTATTTTATTCAGCTCTGCATTACCAATTCCATTACTCAGAAGTCCACTGGCTTTGTGAACTGAGACAGGTAATACACTGTGTTGGTGTTTCAGTGGTCTTTGTGTGTGAGCCTCTGCAAGCAATTAAAGAAGGAGAGATGGGGAAAGTCAGGTCTTGTAGAGCGTGCTTATGAAGTCATGTTGGAGCATTTTCCCTTTTTGTGTAGGACCTCGATCACATGATCATAAATGCATATACATGCAGAATGCATATATATACACACATATATACTTACATATATGTATATACATACATGTCAGGAAACAATGGGCTCTAGTAAGTAGTTCCCTGGAAATAGATTCCTGGATGTGATCTGATTTGCCACCCCAAACCTGATCTGCAGTACGGATATTGTTTGTGACAAAATTTCCTATTCTCAGTCCTCCAAAGGTTATGTAGTCTCCTTCTCTGCCAGTTACATAGTCTTGCACAGTTGTTTCTACCACAGTACCCACGGATCCCATCTTTGTGTCACATTCCAAGATTCCTGTCACCTACAAAGTATCTTCCTCATTACCATGCTTCCTTGAGGAGATAGTATGTATGCAGAAGGATATGACCTGAGGCTCAGAGGGCACCAGAGTCCTGACTGGTATCTGTTGCAGCTTTGCCTCTTTCCATGGTTTTACACACCCTATCAGCTACACAGGTGGTGGCAAATGCTGGTTTTACATGAATGCAGGAGCTATGCTGGTAGGAGAGCAAATTGTCCTTGGATGCAATATAATGCATGTGCCAAGTCTATGAGGAGCTACATGATGTCAGCAGCATAAAGGCCACTGCTAAGCTCTTTCCAGATCACTTCTCAGGTGAGAACATTCATACATAGGCCCTGTAACACTTGGGGCCTACACTGCCTCCCCTCATTGCTTTCAGGAAGACATCAAGAGGTGCAGGAGACAAGTGCAGGCTTCTGCCTTCATATTAATATCCATGTTGGTTGGGATGCTCCAGGAGAAAGGAGGAGATACACAGGCAGGAGTTATGAGTCTATAGTCTGGACAATCTCTGGTAGTCTAAAGGTCTGAAGTCTGAAGCAATTTATCCCACTCTGCCTTGTCACATCAACGCTGAAGGACTGTCCACAGTAGAACATCCTCTACTTGCAAAACAACATCATTATGTCCCTGGGCAACCTGTTTTTCAGTAAACAGATTGAACTAGAGGTCCAGAAGTCCCTCCCAGTCTCAGTCATTCTGTGATCAGCCAAATGCCATCCTCTACCTAGGACTTAGTCCAGAGGATAATGCAATCCATCAAGTGAAATCAGACTTCCTTCTCCCAAGAAACCACTTCACAAGACAGAGGTGGATTCCCCTTCCCTCCAGTACTGGGAAGGTAATAAGAAAAGGAGAGAAAAACATCTCAGGTGGATCAGACCTATTTCTTACTGACACAATATGGATCTGTATTTTTGCTCTTTTACCATTTTTCATAGAGTCTGGATTTCCGTAGAAAATAATTTGCACTAAAACCCATTCAATAGACAGAATGACTATGTAGTAACGTTGGTGAAGTGTCTGAAGGTCTGAAGTAGATATGATCCCACCTACAAAACATGTGGCAATAACTGCAACTTCTGCATGAGGCCGTTGACTTAAAAAACAAATACCTTCAATGAAATTTTTTGAAGCATGGAGAGCTACAGCATGTGGAGTATCTTTCCAAGATTAATTATGAACGTGACCCACCTGACCTGGAAGGCCCTGAGGTTTCTGCAGTATTCAATGCCAGGCTCTAGCATCACAAATTTCAGGGTGTTCTGTTGCATAGGTAGCAAAGGCAATACAGACATAGCATTTGTACCTTGATAAGTGTGTGCATCTGGGAGGAGAGAGCAAGAAGCTTATTCAGCCAGAACTTCCACACTTTTTGATATTCATCTTTTGAATATTTCAAGTAAGAATGAATGCAATACATTCTGATGAACTCTGAAGAAAGACAAGTCCTTTCTTATAAAAATCTTCTGGACACTGGTTATTGGAAGACCCACTATTTAACTGATCACATACTTTTGATGGTAACTCTCCACTTAATAATTGCAGGAGTTAACTTACATAAAATATAAGTAACTGGAGACACTACACACAATTGCTAAGAGCAGTGAAATACTGTGTGTAAACCTTAGTTTCAGTTGCACTGTTATATCCATGACTCAGGTCCTTGCAACTATATAGGGTCCATTTGAAGTTAGTGGAACTGTACATACATACACATACTAGATCTCAGGAAGGGGATCTTGTATGTTCAAGCTGCAGAGCAGTTCAGACTTTCTCAAATATTCTGTAAGAAAGACTGAAGCTTCCCTGGTGTAGTCTGGGGGGAACATTTGCTTAGGAAATGGAGTTATTCCAAGCAGAACACTCAAACTTTTCTTCTTAAAAAAACCCATAAAATACTAGTAAGTAAGTCAATTCTTCAAATGAAGTCTCAAGGCCTAGCCAGTTCATTAATGGAACTGCCATGACTGTCCTTGAGAAAACTCATAGTCTTTGCCAATTATAACATGAAACTCATTAATTTAACCATGTCTGTTGAAGGTTAAGTGCATAGTCAGATGAAATTTATATTGTACATCCAGCACAAGCGTGGTCACTCTGTAGACAAGTACATATGGTGGTCAGAGAAGGGAGAGCTGGAACCAGCACTGATGGTGATGAGATGTAGATCTCTCTATGACATCAGGGCAGTATGGGAGATTCATCATCAAACTCATGGACAAGCAAGTGTATCATGCTGCAGGTGAAGCTAACTAAAGAGATATGTGAACTGTATAGTTGAGAGCACAATCTTCTCCTGGGCCAGATGGATACCATCATAATATGCAGTCTCAACAATTGTCTAATCACAGAGTCAAATAATGTGTTTTATCCTTCAAGTGGGGTATGCTAGGAAGCTATAAAAATTTGGGGTTTATTGGTGTTTGCATTCACGGTTCCAGTATTACCTTACTAATTCTCTTGTGACAAAAAGGCAAATCCAGTTTGAAAGAAGGCCTGTGATGCACAGTTTTGACTGTAATGAAAATCATAAACATCACAAAATGACTTCCTTTATGTGAACTTGATTATTTTTCAAAAGTGGAGAAGCAAAACCTTGTGTTTGGGCATTTTGTGTTACTAACACAAAGGACCCAGATAACTGACACTTTGCTCTGAATGCCACTTTTTAAAACAGGCATCGCATACTATGCTTCCATACACACTGAAATTAAATCTCATGGTGATTATTGAAGCTTTCCAAACTGAGCTGAGTAAACATTCCTGGCTTCAGTGCAAAACCCCATAAAATAAAATAGCAGTTGCTCTGATTGTCGGGCATTTCCTCTGATCAAAGAACAGTCACGCTGTGTGCTGGAGGCCCCCAGCAGCTCTGATGGTCATTCTGTCACAACTTGCACTTTGTTCTGAGGCACTGAAGGCTGAGCCAGACTGAAAAGCAAAAGTTGCTGTACTCCATAATCAAATTGTCCAGTTACAGCCCCAAAAGATTTGCTATATCCTCTGTGAAGAGGAAGAGAGAGAACATTGGTTCAGTGGGTTACACTTTCAAGGGACACGTGCATTCACACGGGAGGTTTTCCTGCCTTTACTGATGGAAGATGTATTGCAGAGAGTTGGGGGGTAAGAGCCGCCACACCTCTAGCTGGTCTCTCCATCTAGGAACATCATTGCCTCTATGAGTAACCCAAACAGAAAACAACTACACTTGTTGATCAAATTTACTGATCACAAAGGAGTGTCCTGCACAGGTAAGAGTGGAAACACCTGGGGCTACACAGTTAGACCATTGATGCTGCAGGTATTCTGGCCCCATATTAAATATATCCCTTCTAACTAACTTGGATTTCCATTTTGAAAACTTGAGACAACCTGAGAGAAAAGCTTGCTTTATGTGTTCCTGAAACCTTTTGTGAGCCTACTTTCAGATATTACCATGTCACTAAACAACTGAACTTTTCTTTTGGCATCTCCTCCTGCCACAGTCTTGTGTTCAACCTGTAGCTCCGCTGTTCCGTCCCAGGGATTGTAGAGTAATCAGAGGTATTATGCTCCTGTGAGTCTTTCAAAGGTAGAGCTCAATGTTTCCAAGCATCTGTCTATAGGGAGATCCCACTGTGAGGTACAATTATATTTAGTGAGTTGAGTGAAATATTTCATATATAAAATTGAATTGACAGAGTAAGACATTACAGATAGCTTTGAAGTTCCAAATGAAATCTTTCTATCTTAACAGCTCTCTCTGCCCCATCTCCTGTCCCTCACCACTGTGGTTTAAATGTCCTGATTTGAGTTAGGACAGAACTAATTCTGTTCAGTGATTTCATTTTTCAGTTCAATCTCTTCTAATTGCACTTTCTGTGCACCATGTTAGGAGTGCATAAAGTAAAACGCTGTGCCTATCAGGAGGAGCAGACAGAACAGGTGACCCTCAAACGATAAATGAGGTATTCCATTCCATGTATGTCATATTCTGTATAAAGTTGAGGAATCACAAAGGTCAAGTTCACTTCTTCAATGGCTGGCATCAAAGGAGGACTCTGCCTTCTATCCCAAACCGTGTGTTCCTGAATGCAGTTCGAAAATCCAGCTCCTGAATCCGGTTCCCATCTGCCGCTGAGTCCAGTCTGGGACTTCCCTGGTGCCTGCTCCACAGCATCAGTGGTGATGGTGTCATAATTGCCATCAAGGGGCTGGGTTTGATATTGGGTTTGTATATATTTGCATATATTCCATTTAATTGTTACTATTTTAATTAAGATGGTTTCGTTTTCTTTTCTAATCCATAAGCCTCTCTCCCTTATTCTTTTTCTATTCCCCTTTGGGAGGGGAGATGGGTTCATAAAAATTGCCTGTTACAGATCTAGTGGATGGCCTTGACCCTAAACCTTGACAAAACTTTAGCACAAGCAAGTCATCTGCATTTGTTGTAAAAAGACAGTAAAAGATGTACTGTATGCTCTTCAAATACCTGGAAGTCTTTTCATTGCCTTGAATGGGATATGGGGTAGGTCAATAATGAGAATTAACAGTTATGGATTGTTTCATGGTGCTGCTTTGTTCCTGCTCTGACAATGGATGACTTACACATGGGAAAAATCATGCAGATTGAAGATCCTGTGTATTAAAAAACAGCCACTTGATATTTTATCTAGCTATTATGCGTGCAAATTAAAAACATATGAACACTAGATCTGAGAGAATGTGCTTCTAAGTGACCTAAAAATACAATAGTGACCTCAACAAAATAAAATAAGACCCATAAAGATTTATAGGCCTGTATTTAAGTTACTGTATGCCTCCTTCAAAAAACCCTATATGTCTAGCTGAAAAGACCGCCAAAGGTTCGGACAGTCCTAGATACGTCCTTGTGCTAATAAGGAAACCAGATTCCTCCCCAGTCCTAACCTAGACCAAACTCTAAATAAAGTAAACATTTTAAACCTGTTTCTTTCTGAGGGCCCAAAACAAAGGCAGGCTTTTGAAAACCTTTGCAAAACTGGTATCTAAGATATTATGTATCATTGCAAGCAAGGTCAGTGGTAACTGATTAGATCTGTTTGATGTAAACAACCAGAATGTGAACAACCAGATTGTGTGACAACCTACTAAGTTATTTGAAGCTGAAACGTTCAGAAAACTGTTCCCAAGATGAGTTCTGGACTTCATTTCATCTAGACACTTATTAACTTATTAATCTGCCAGACTAAAAAGTGTGCTGCAGGTGGATGTTGTGCTGCAGATAGAGCTGTCACACAAGCAAATCAAAAGGAAGCTTTGGCTGTTGTTAAAGAGCTAAAATGGAGGAATGACTGATTTCCCTCATGAAATATGTCTTTATTGATAGGACACAGTAATAACACAGAGAGATAGATATTTCAATCACATATGATTATGTCTCACTTGTCAACTCTGCCAAAAATAAAGGGCGAAGGAATAAATACAGCTGCAAAAGTGCTTACATATAGGAATAAAAAAAAAACCAGTTAACATTTTCTTTACAAAGATATAATCTAAAATTTCTCTAAGAATTAACTGGAAGTACCTTTTCAGGTATGAGGAGGGAGACAGATAAGAACATATATTTTCAGTGAGTGTTTTTATCAGTTGTCTTAAAGAACACTCACTTCTACATTAGCATTATTCTTCTGCTATCTGCTCCAGATTGCTACAGAGCAGAGCTCATTATGTCAAGTTCACATAAGTGCCTTTTTTATTTCTAAATTCCAGATTGATGTTGCATACACATGAACTGCAGCATTAGCAGACTAGCTCAAGAAGTCAGTTCATGAAGAGTGCCTACCTTTTGTATACCACTTACAGGTTTCTAAAGAAATGAACTGATTCACAGCTAATGGACTGCTAAAACAAATCTGTATCACACTGGGAAGATAATATAATATTTTCCTCTGGCACTATTTGATACTTCAGAATTGGCATGTTGAAAAGGCATATTTTCAGAAGTGGCCTGTCATTTAACGCAAATGGGTGCAAACAGTACAAACTTCAAATGCTTAGCCTCTGGTTTTGGATTTAAATGCTTAAAGACCAGTGTTTGAAAATTCGCATATCGTTCCCTAATATTTGTAGTGGAAAAGATTGTTTTCTAAATGCAAATGAATGCAACCTCAGAAAGTGCTCCGTCTGAGTTTATGAACAGGTAGGACAAGCACTCTGTGAGGTCTGAGTTGCTTTCCTTCACCTTAGGAGCCTGTTCACTCTGAAATCTAATGAAGATAATTCAAATAACAATACTGAAATTTAGTTAGTTTCAATAAAACCTGACAAATAGAAGTGAAAAATTCTTTCTGAAGGAAGGAAAATCTTGAATATAAAAAACAGGCTTCTAGGAGTAGCTTCTTATTGAGTGGGCCTCAAGGTGGTGTGGTTCTGCATTACATGGAGCAGTACAAGGAACCTGGTCTGTAGGATACTGTGTAATCAATCATTGCTGTTTCTCAGAGGAAGATGCCTAAGAAGTATTTCTCAGTTCAAAGCCTCTTCTAGAGCACCTGGTTTGGTGAAAGTATCACAGTTGGTTGGGGAAAATTTTAAGCTTGCAATATGTTGGAAACAGCAATTCCACTACAGAAAAAGCCACCAACCATCTGCAGATGATGTTCTACTTCCAGTTATTTGCACTTGCCTCCTCCAGCTTTCTGGTTTGCCAGTTCAGTTCAGTATACTACAATTAAGATCCCCAGGTTCTCCTGTTTTTTCCCCATGCTTCTTGCACCTGTTCAGCAGACTGACTCACTATTTTTCTTCCTCCGTTAACCTTTTTCTAATTATCAACAATATCCGCCTCACTTATAGCTTTCCTCACTGAGAAGTCTGTAATGGAGGGAACTGTTTCCCATTTTTCCTAGGCACTCTTCCTCCTTACACGACCACCTCTAGTCAAGAAAATAAAGGTCCTACTGGCAGCAACTTTCCAAGGAGTCATGTACTTAAATCTAGGATGTATCTGTACCCTACTCATGCCTGTAGGCTGGACTGGATGAATTGGAGAGAACACCACTGAGTCCTCAGCTCCTGCACTTCTGTTCTTCACTGTACAGCTAGCTTCTTTAATCAATTCAGGTTTTACACTCAGCATGAGCCCATCTAGTTAAAGAGCCATTCTAGCCTTTCTGTAGCATCTCAAAAGTTTTCAGGAAGCACCACACAGCTTCTGAGGCAGCACAATTCATCATGATTATGGGCTCAGGTCTGCAGACAGAAGTAGCAGAAGGACCTCCTTCCCTTCAGGATGAACCAAGGTCTGCAGAAGGAGACATGGCTTTCTGGGGAGGCTCTCTTCATTTAAAGCACAGAAATACTTTTCTGATTAGCAGTGAAGCGAAAGTGATTAACCCACTCTTTCTCTCTAGTCTGATTAGTTAACTTTGGAAGATATAGTCTGAAACAAGGACCTAACTTCATTCTTTGTAGGAAAGTTATTGAGGTATCTTAAGCTATCTTTCTTTCAAGGAAACTTGAGGGATAAAAATCTCCTTCATTTTAGTCTGAAATCCTAAAACAACATTTCTGCTCAAGTGATCTTCTCATTAGCTGTGTAATGCTGGTCAAGGACACCACGTGTCCTGCAAGTCTACAATCCCCTGAAAACTAAGACTGAGATTAGCATTCTGTTCCTAAATTATGATCTGTAAAATGTAAAATAAATTACCCAACACACAAGCATATAGTTCCAGCTGTGCTTCTCTATAGAAAGCAGCTGTCCTGATGAAAGCACTCACTGTAAATATTTAAATTGAAAACAGCAAAATTTTCCTTCAAAAGATGAGC
>JAVSBS010020520.1:7798-35409 GCA_033124195.1 Coracias cyanogaster | reverse complement strand
CACCTTGGATGTCATCAGTGAGTTTTACATCATGCACATTACTAAAACAAGTAGACAAAATGTCAGCAGCATTCTCTTTTTTATTATCTATAATGTGGGGTGTATTGTACGTACCTTCACCACTGACTGAGCAACTGGGGAGGTGCTCCTAGTAAACAGATTTCTGAAAAGGGTAAAAATATTTATACTGGGGAGAAAAAAAAAAAACAAAATGAAAACAATTCTTCATTCTTGTGAGTCATCTTCAACTCTGCCAGCTTACCAATTACTTCCTATGCCAGAATAAAAAACACACGAAAGGACAACAGAAATAGAATTATTTGGTGGCAAATTTTTAATGAATAAAATAAAACTAGGTTGTTCAGATTGTGAATGACTAATTAATGTTTTCATGCTTCAAAACTCAGAAGGAGGCAGCATTACCTGAAAAGCTACTGGGGCAATTAATCACAGAGAGAGGTGTACCCAACTGGCTTCATAAGCCTGTCAAGTATGAAAGGATGGAAGGACTCAGAGAGCTGAAGCAGACATCCCAGCAAATGTGTCTGCAGCAGTTAAGATGCTTTCAGCAACATCAGCTCAGTTTGGGTTTTGGGGTATTTTCCCTCCCTTTGCTGTTTAGAAAAATGTTTAACAAGGTATTAATGGATCCAAAGGCAGCAGGGAAAAAGATCTGCTGAAGGATGTTAAAGTATCACTGGGTGATAGTGGTGTAGAGGAGGAAGATCCTGAATAGAATCAATTCAGGGTTTGAAATGTATCACACATCTCTTCCTCAGCTCCATATGCAAGCATCTTGCCTTCTACCAGAAGAACACAAAATCCTATTTAAAATGTGTACTTTTTTACTGTTTGCCTGCCCCAAACCAGATCACACTCCAAAAACTTAGACTTTATTATCTGTTCCTTCTTCTCTTCCCTTTTTGCAATTATCTGGGTTGTTTGTTGGACTCAATGATCTTAAAATTTACCGGTTAATTTTACAAAATTAATAAAATGAAGTTTCTCCATGCATTCCATAAGGCAAAAAAGAGGTGCTCAGCTAAGACTTACTTCCTTTCCTTTGTTAGTAATGAGTCAGTGCAATTTCCCCTTGTATTGGAGGGGTTAAAAAAGCCTTTACTGAGAATGGCAAAGTTTCCTGGGAGCTCTTTTTGGGACTGTACATACCTATACTCTCCACTTCTTCATCACCTCCCCACCTCATTCTGTTCCTCAACTAAAAATGTTTGTGAACTGTTTATATCACCCTGAAAATAGATATTTCTTCCATGAAATAATGAAGAAGCCAAAATTTGGTGTCCCATTCCTACTGATACAATATTTTGGAATCTACCATAGGCATTATGGATGAAGCTGGGACACTGTCATACCATGAATCCTACGTTCTCTGATTGTATAAGCACTTTGCAAAGAGATCAAACCAGAATTTTACCTCTAGAAAAGAAGTCCTGGAGCTATGTGCAGAACCCTCCATATAATCCTGTGAGCCTTCACACAGGACGTTTTGAAAGCGTACAGGCTGAAATTGCTCATGGTTGAAACTGAATCAGTGCTATTTCGATGACAAGGTGATGGCCACCCAGGCCCACCTTTCTATTATCACTGATCTGCTCCTCACAGTTAGCAGAGCAGTAGCAAGGGCTTCCAACTGCTAGGAGTTGAACTTTTAGTGTTGTAAAGTTTGTATTGTTTCTGAGCTATGGTGGTTTTAATGGATGTTTGTATATATTCACTAACCTCTAACTGGAAGCAATATTTTTGTATTTCTTTTGAATATTGAATATGGACACTGGTTTTAACACAAATCACCAAGATGTTATGCAAATTGCTCATAAGCCTTGAAAGAAGCTTGTGCAACAGTTGATTTTACAATGAGAAGTGGCACACTGTGTGCCCTGTGAGCTTTCTAAAGTCTACTATCACTTGATAAAGGATTCTCAGGATGGAAAGGAGGTGTAACAATAAATAGAGAATTGATATTTTTAAAACCTTTTATACTACTATGGACCTGTGTATTTATAATAGCTTACTTTTAACTTTATATTAATACAAAGTAACATCACTATTAGGAATGAGGAGGAAGGAAATTATGTCTGATGAGGACAACAAATGTTACACAGTGCATGTAGCTAGACCAGTACTCCATTAATCAAAAAGGCATCAGGTTCCTTGCAATCATGAGCCTGGTTCTGCCTGAAAACACTATTTTTGCAATTAAGCTTTGTTTATTTTGTGTATTACTAGTCTGTGCAGATTTGGGCCCTTGTCCCTGCTAATGTGACTTCTTACTGCTACATAACTCTCACCTTCCATGTAGAGCAAGACAGAAATAACAAACAAAAGCGCTCTCTGCTGGAAGGTTATAAATTCTTCATTGGTCCATATTTTCAATCCATTGAGGTTGTGCAGGTTTGGGTTCATATTCTTCAGGAGTGGAGAAGACATACTGATTCATGCAACGCAGCTTCCCATGATCAGTGTAGCCAGTGCAAAATGAGCTGCACGCCATGAAAAGAAAATTGATGCTAACTTTCCACTGATTAGGGATGTTAGTGGTCTATGGAAAACATACAAAATACTTCACCATTTTGGACTGACCTGAATGCAAACATCTTGAAACAAACTTGTTTATTTTTAAAACTTTTTTAAAAAATTATTGTTATTTTGCCATACTCTGAGTTACTTCTAAAAAATGAAATGTTTTGCTCTGTTAGTCCAGAAGATAAACTTACTGTAGGCTCTTGTCTATTGAGCTTTTAATTAAAAGAAAGTGAATTAAGGATTGAAAATCATCAGCCGTGACTTTTGGTTTTAAATAGCTTTACTGCTTTCAGCACAAAAAAATAGCAAACAGAATTGTATGTTGTCATGATCCATGAATTTTCCATTGTGGTGTCTACTATTTTCCAGATGGCTCCTTGAGGATAGTATCTTACCCTTATGTACGGATAACACCTATAAAAATTAAGAATCTATTATTATGAAATCTTCCTATTATTCTCCTATTAATTTAGAATCCATGTAATTTATAACCTTTTATACCATAACTCTTCGCTCACTCTTCCTTGTGTCATCCATTCTTTCAGGACTTGCTGCTGGTGTTAGTGAACAAATAAACACACTGCTCATAAGATTAAAAAATACTTTCCCTCTTCTTTTTTTTTAATTAATATAAACTGAATACAAGATATTAATGATATCCTTTAATCTCATCTCCTTGATTAATATTTTCAAGCTTTCATTCTTTTGAGGTCATATTCAACACTGGGTGCATCACATCAAACAATGCTCATTTACATGGTAGCAAAATTTTCAGTCTGCTTTCCTGAGCCAGATTTTGTTTGAATTCTTTGAGACACTGCCTAGTTGTTTTTTCTGCGGTGGAGTTTATTCACACAGAAAACTGGATGGTAGAGAATGTCAGCTGGACAAAATGATTATGTAGTTAAGCTCTCTGCCTTCAGCCTGAATCAGCTACTTCCATGTCATCATTCTCACATAGTTATTCAACCATCAATCTTAAAAGCTTTCGCTAAAGAGGACTCCATCACATTCCTAGGCTATCACATTACTTAAATTCCTGCTCAAATACTTTGCTGAATTGCTGGCATAGTTGCTTTTCTTAAGACTAAATGTTTTTGCCTTCCAAATGACAACTCTAATCATCAATTATATTTGGATTATATTTTAACAGATTATCTACCAGCAGATAAGCAAGAAAAATACTCTGCCAGATAAGTATATCAGTAGATTAAATCCTCAAGTAGATGAGACCTAATATGTGGTTAGGATCTGGCATGATCTGGCAAGGCCTAAATAAATGAAAAAAAAAGCATTAGGATCTCATTCAAACAGTTAAAAGGCAAGAATTGATGCACCTGAAAGTAAAATAACAACAGTCAATGTCTTCCCTCTGCCACTATAAATCAACTAAATGAAATTCCCTTAGAGGGACACAGAGGTAAAGGATATGAGAAGATCTGGTATTTTCAATAAAGTATGATTGCATGTTAAGTAATTTTGCTCAACATAACACCTCTTGATAATTTATGTTGACAACACATCATTATAATGTCTGTAGCAGATCATAATTAGGAAAATTAATTTTCTATTGCAAATAGAATTTTCTGCTGAATTATGACAAAAGAATAATTGCTGCAATGTAACGAGATGCCTGAATGTCTGAATGATAACTGGTCATATGATTCTCCTTTAAATTACTCAGTTTAGGCTATATTATTTCATATTTGGTGTCAATATTGCACCTCACATAATAAAGAATCACACTTTGTGGAAAAGTTACCAGTTTATCTTTCCAGGTTTCTCATTTTCCACATTTATTTTCTATATTCTTGCACTCAGTCTTTAATATCTAGCTTAACTTTTAGTAGAAATTAAAAATAACATGAAAAGGCATAGCCAAGGCTGGCCAGTCAACATTACTCAAGTTCTATTAGTCTGAAACACCCCTTTGGCCGAATTCTTCAACACAGGCCCAGTTACAGGCACACAGACCTGCACTCATTTATTCATATGATTAAGCATTACTGATGAGCCTGGTCATATGGAATCTGTGAAGTCACAGAGCTGTAGGCATGTCCTCAAACAACTTCTGAATCATGGTAAAAAGGCATGGCAATGCAGTGGTAAACAAAGCTGCAAATCTTCAAAAGGCTAATAACAGTCCTAAACAAAGGTGATGTTAACAAAAAAGGATATTGTCAGTAAAAAACCCTAAACTTTTAAACAAACTTTATTTCCTGGACTCAGTTTATTACAGAGATGCTCAGGATGGAGTTTGTAGCCCACTGGCTTAAGGAGAAAAAATTGGAAGTATTAGCTAAATTTCAGGAGGCAAAGAAAGTGAGTCACTAATAAGTCTCATGATCACTATGTGGAGGAAGACATTTGGGAAAAAAAGAGGAACAAAGGGTAAGAGTTCTGGTTTCATATATGAGGCATGACCAGATGAAAACATGATATTGTAAAAAGTCTTATTTCAAGAAGCTCAAAGCAGGATGAATCCTTTAGAATCAGAAGGGAAAGGCCTGTGTGAGAGTTTCACATGTTCATGGTTTCTGCATCAATAGTTATTGATTCATTACTAGTTATTGCTTCCTCTGCTTTTCTCACTGACAATTTGGAAACTTTTGAGAAAGAGAAGCTGAAGGTCATTTTTCCCTGTGAGTGTATTTCCTTCTCAGAAAGGAAGTAATGTAATAATTCACAGTGGTTTCCTCCCTCATTTGAACACAGTCTTCTCCTCACTGATCTTATTTTCTGCCCAGAAGCTACAAATAGCAGGAACCACTTTATGGGTGGTAAGACATATTTTTTGTGAGACTGACACTTGGAGACAGTCTCTTTGAATGGTCTGGCTGACGGCCGCAAACCCCTTCCATGGGTACTCCATCTTCATGAGATTAAGTCTTTGCCAGGACAGGATTTTCTCTGGATTTTGGTGCATAACAATTTCTCTCATTCAGGGGAAAGGAAGAACTTCCCATCTGCTGCTACAGGAAAGGCAGCGACACAGGTTATAGTTTCTATTCTCAGCATACAGGATCATTTTTGAATATGAACAATATTGGGGCCAAAAAGTGCTAGAATATTATTATTATAAAAGAGTTGAAGAAAAGGCCAAATCGAAAAGTCAAGTCCCTCTAGCAATTAAGAATTCTTTAGTTTCTACAGACACAAGGATCAGAGCAGAGTTTATAATGTGCTTGCAAGCTGCCTTCCACAATAAGGCTTAGATACAGTGATAATACAGAAATATATTAACCTTATTGACACAGCCTGTAACAACCAACTAGTTGCTTATTGTCTTCGTTCTGTGATAATTTCACTCAGAAATCATGTTTGTGCATGTGACATTAAGTCCTTTCCTCCTATAAGGTTTCTAAGTGCTTTCCTGACAGCTGCATATGTGGGTGATAACTCACACAACATCAAGGAACATTTTGGTTGGAGTACGAAATGATGCTGTCACAACACAATCAGATTTTAGGAGACATGTAGAAAAACTTTTAATCAGAAGGTTTATGGGCATTTTTGGGTAAGCAAAATGTAATTAGTCCTCACAGATCCTGTTGAGGGCATGGCAGCTGGCAGTCTCCTACTCACAACGGAAACTGTGGGATCCTTTATGATTATGGTTAAATATTTAGAAGTAGAAGAGAGATCTTTCATATTATATGCATGAACATAACTACATTTGAGAAAGACTTTCAGTCCAGTAGTGAAAGGGATAGAAAGAACAACCCCTGGAGGTAGAATAAAACATAAATCCATGTTGAGGTAACACAAAATTTGTTTACTTATTTGTGTTGGGGTCAAATAACCAATCTAACAACATCCAAGGGTATTAAGCTGGAATCTGCCCTTCCAGTAACAGCTCTTCTAGCAACAGGGCACACAGCCCTTTTGGCTGACAAAACCCAGGGCAACTACCTGCATTATATCACTTCTAAGAACCATGCAATCACATATCATATTGTCACTCTTCTATAAACGACATTTTTTCCCCAAGTTTTGGTATGTCAAAGGCATGAGGAGATCTGCTTGGTGACATAATTGCTAAACAAGCCAAGCCCCGGGAATTTAAATGGTTCTGCTTTGCTGAAAAGCATGATAAGAAAATGTGTTTATCAGCAGCACCACTCCTGTGCAATTGTATATCTCCCAGAAATCCCAGTTCACATTAATTCAATAGTGCCACTAATTCATCTCTAGTTAATGGGTAATATTTACTGCTGTTCACAGAATTAAGCAACTGGATACTAATCTCAAATTCGGCTCACCATAACTCGTAAGGGCTGACCTGTCAATGCAGACACTGTGCAGACACAAATTAAAGCACTACACCAAAAGTACGACAGTAAAACTTTAAAGAGGCATTATCAAGGTTGGTGACTTTCTTACATATAAATTCATTGGAGTTTTTTGGTTTTTTTTCAAATAGGCCTGCCATTTCTCATCCAATATATCACTGTTTAAAACCAAAATAGCTACTAACAACTCCAATCATAAAGAAACCACTCTGGAAGGCAACAGAGAGGTGGCAGAGATCCCAAAGGAGCTGTTTTAAAGAAGCTGAATTTTGCTTATTTTAGAAGAAGGTATGGTCTCAAGGAGTCCAACTATAAATCTGTGTACTATTGCACAGGCCATAGGTCAATGTTTTAAGGAATAAGCAGAGTTAACTTTCTGTTGAAGGAGCTGCCACATAGCAGAACCTAAATGCTTGTACACAAATGCAGATGCATGTATTGTGTCACAAACCAATTGTGCCATGGCATTATAGATTATTCCAGCACAAATTAGTTGTGTAATAAAGAGATTTTGACCTGATTATTCATCTGGCAACTGCCAGAAAATTCAATGCCAGAGTTTATAATGTAATTCAAATATAGTTTCTAAAGTGAGTGGATATGAGAAAGGAGTAATATTCTAAATATTAATATCTTCTCTTTTTATGGGATAATGTTGTAATTCTGTTATAATACTTTATCCATCTGGAGTATATAGTATAAAGAAAGTATATTGAAAGAGAGAAAATGTGCATGCATTTGTTCAGCATATCCTTTCATATCTGTGGAATTTACTATTTATATTGTCCCATTTGTTAACTGTGCTGAAGGGAGTCTGAAGAACAAGGGCACCAGGATATTACAAACAAAAATCTGTGAGGGGATACAAACGGACATAGTATATAATATAATGTAAGAACTGGAACACAATTGGTTATTCATTTTATTCACCTCTATACCATACTTCATTACTAGAGATCTGTCGACACTGGTATATTCCCAGCATGTACTTAGCCCTAAGGAGCAGCCTGTCAGCCTAAAGATGCCATCCCAAGGACCTGAAAAGTGCAGATGTGGGGTGATTTCTAGCTCACTGTGGAAGCAGTTAAGGAAAGACCTGAAAATAAAACCTAAGTCTTGAAAGAACATTTTATTTTGGAGGTTGTTATTCCCTCCAATTTTTTATCATCTACCTTTTGAACTCTACCTTATTCTGTCATTTTAGTGAAACAAGTTTGTTATATTTCATCAAAGAGTGCCTACACTCATTTTTTCTCACCCTCTTTATATATACTCATCTGTAACTAATTGTCCCATTCTCAGTCCTATTGAATGTTGATAAGAAAAGAATCTCAAACCCTGTTACCTCCAAAAAGAAGAGGTTTAAATCTGACACATAGTTTTACAGCTCAGGTTTCTATTCATTATGCAGTATAGTGTATGTTGCTGTATGCTTATTGTTGGATAAATTCAATGGACCTCTAAGTCAACATAGCTGTTCACAGTACACCTAGTTAATGGCATACAATTACACACAAATACATTATGTAACAGATACAGAGCATGGAAAAAATTACACTGAAAATCTAGAAAAAGTCCTCTGAATTTATTTTTTTAAATATAGGTTTCAAGGAATTTCTCATCTCAGTTTGTTTCTAAATATGTGTCCCCCAGCTCATCAGTAACCTTTTCATAAACCCATATTCTGCTCTGTCCCTATAATCACTGGTGGCCTTGCCTTTGTTCAAAGGCCTTTCCCCAGCTGGAAACATTTTCTAAAAGAGGAAAAAAAGTAGTTTAATTTTTAGCTAACTAAATGCAGCTGGTTACTATTAGGAAGAGAGGGAGGAGGAAGACAGGGAGAAAAGAAAGAGAAAAAGAGACAAATTCTTGATTTTTACCCACACTGAAGTCATCTGATAAACCTAAAAAGCCAGTATTTTTTTTTACATGCTCCCTCTGCTTCAAAAGCACTGCAAGCAGTAGGTTGCCCTGGAGCATAAATGTTGGGCTAGAAGCCAATGAACCGGTTCAAAAAACAGAAGGTCTGTCAACTCTCAAAGAATAATCCCAGCCCTCTATTGAACTGATAAAACGCCATTCCTTTTCTTTGCCACCACCTCTATGGAAACTTTTCTGTTCCACCATTCTCCAATTGAGCCTGGCTATTCTTCTCAGCCACTGAACTCCAGTATGGTTTGTCTGTCTTCCTCTCCCTCCTCTCCTCAGCCTGTGATCTCAGCCACCTTTGTAGCTCCCATTATCAGCCCCAGCAGCATCTCCACTGTGCTTTGACTGGCAGCACAATCAGAGCTTGTTCTCTCTGGGATGCACAATGTGCTCTGGGAAGCATAGCCCCCCCCTTGCACAAGGAATTAGACTTCAACAACATCAAAGGGGTGCAGGAATAGCTGGCAGAACCGATGGGCCTCACGATGGGCATCTACAATAACTACTTGCCACCCAATTGCCTTTCAACATTTGAGGAAAAGCAAGGAGGAATAATGAGAGTTTACTGAAGAGTCTGACAAAAGAAGGAAGAAAGCAGCATTTGCTGTTGTTGAAAGGAAGCATCAGGGCAGTCGTGGAATTAAGAATGACTGTGAGTTTGCAAGGGGGAAGTTTGAAAATGCTTCAGATTACAGGGAGACCTTAAGAGCAATGCTCATAGCAGATATTGTCACTGTACAGTGCTTTGATGAGACCCATTATTGTATTTAGGTGCATCGCACTTGAGGTTAACTCAGATATTTAAGAGTGTCTCCACCTCTAAGATATGCTCTATTTTCTGATTATAAATTCTCAGTGTGCACTCCTGATGCTAAACAGAGAGCGAAGACTCTCTGGGAGCAACACTGAGGTGCTAATGTTTGAAAGCCTATGCAGATTTTCTTAAAGGTAGGTCTACCTACATACAGGTAGGTCTATTGATCTATCTGTTTCAGATCAACTTCAGGAACTGTCCTTACCCAGATCAAATGAAGTCACTCTTTGCTCATTCATAACATATATTCACACTGCAATAATCTCTTTCATGCTATCAGTTCTTCTTAGAACTGGTCTTGTATCTTCCTCTGGGCTTGTTTCTAAGAATGGACAACAGGAACAAGAAATTGGTTGCAGAAGGGAAGAAAATCAGGAGCAGGAGAGGCAGGGTTGGTGTTTGCTGATGGCAACTGCTCACAGCCTCCAATTTTCAAGGATATTCTAAACACAATATAGGCATGAACAGGCCTGGTGAGAAGACTTAAAAACAAAACCTTCAGCTCAGCAGAACCTCCCAGATGGAGCTGGACAGCTCTTGGGATCAGCTGAAGCTGTACAGCATTTGTAGTGCATATAGAGCATACAGTACATAGTGTATGTACAGGTGGTAGATGTAGGCCAGCGTCTCACCCTCAGTGTAAAAAACATAGGCAATGTGTAAGCCTGGAGCTCTGACTTAAAATTGAGGCTCATTTCAGGACAGGTCTATGTTTTCCATGTCCAATACCTTCCCTCAGTTTATATTGCAGGCACAACACAGCCACTTGAATCATAGAATCATTAAGGTTGGAAAAGACCTCTAAGATCCTCAAATCCATCCGTCAGCCATAACTACAGCTCTTGAATCAACATAAAATTCTAACTCATCCTGGTAAGGACATTAAAAATTGGTTTAGGGTTATTTGGAAAACCTAAGTGTTAGAAGTTTTAGATGGGAGATTACTACCACGGGTGAGGCAGAAATCTCTCAGAAGGGGTGGAAATAGACTTGGTAGGGACCACTGGTTAAACCAAGCAAACTATTTGTGTGAGGTTTACGCAGGAATGCTGCAGACAGAACAGGTTTGCACTGTGAATCAAATGAAGTAGTGAACAGAAAATTTCCTAGAGCTCTCAAAGAAAGAAACAGAATCCCTTTTAATGAAAACAACAAAACCCAAACATTTTTAGGAAATTTGGGCACCTTGAGTTTCTATACAGGAAAAAAAAATAAAGAGGTGCCATTATGCAGTTTGTGAAAAGCAAACTTTTATGTTATTAAGGTGAATTCATTCCACCTAGTAGCTAGGGAACTTCATAGTATGTAGCTGAAATAAATTCATAAAAACACCTATCAGGAAGAAGTAGTGAAGTTTCTTTCCCTAGCATGGAAAGAGGAGGATATACAGGAAAGCAAGGGAACATAAAAAAACCCTCTCTGTTTCGTTTGTCACCTTTCTCTTAGGAGGGTAGAAATTCCTGACAAATATTTATGAATATCAATTTATCACAATAACTCTCTTGAAATTAGGTAATCTTGGGAAGTTTTTGCTCATAAATACCTCAAGATGCCTCCAAACTCAGAGTCTGCAAGACTCATATGGCAAGAAAGTGAAATTTACCTCATCCAATCTTATCAATTGTATTGAAAAAACAAAAAGAGCTTTGTAGAAGACATTTTAACTCAAACTAGTCGTGACAGACTATCTTCATAATCAGGGCCATTTCCAGACCAAAATTCGTATAATGGCTATTTTAGGAATAGGTGAATTTTAGGAAAAGGTCACCTGAGATGTGTCAGCAACTCCTCAACATCTAAAGAAGGAGGCCTCAAATAACTATACTAGAGGCTGAGTCTACATGGAAGACATTTTATTCTGAACAAAAAAATGCCATTCAGAGAGTTTATGGATGATGATAGATACAGTTAGAAGTTACTGGTCTAATGTCATATCCAGCCACTGTGGGTTGGTGAATTTTGGACTTCTGGCTCTACTAAGAATAAAACATTCAGGTCAAACAAGAAGGTATCTAGATCAGAGCTGAGCACTTCAGTTCATCTATGCATCACTGTTTAGCTCCTGAAGAGGCCACAACAATGCCATCTACAGGCATTACCATCCGCATCATAGATAAGATCTGCTAGATGCATGCAACTAAGCAATTAAGTGAAAACATACTTTTCCCTAGTTTCTGCATTATAATATTCCAATTTTATGGTGATAATAACCAATGAATTTGCAGTGCCCTTGTTTCCTGGGTAACACATTCAAGAAGCAGGAGAGAATGGCAAAAGTACAAGGGTGGGTATAATTAAAGCATTTATAAAGACAGATCATTTTATTGTTCACATCACTGTTTTTCCTTAATATCTCATATCCTTCAGAGTCAGCCTAACCAAAGAATTCACAAGGTACCAAGTTAAGTGACCAGACTTTCAAAAGACATCCGCGTACTCCATAGCCAGCTTTTCAGGCGGTATGGCCATAATTCACTATTATCTGAAGAGGAAGAGGCACCCTTTTGAAAAATCATTGTGGATACTATAAAACTCGAAACCTGACCAAAAGTAGTTAAGAACCATGACTTTTGCTTCACAGGGAAGATTTTAATGTCATTAAGAAAGATTATGCACAGACTCAGAAGAAAGAACCTCATCTCTTGCAACCCTGACACCGCAGAGGTTGTCCTTGGAGGTCTTCCCATCCAGGAGGTGGTCCCAAATAACCCTGCTCTTTTTATGCAACGTGGCATCCAGGGCTCAGGATGATAGACTGCAGGCCATATGCTAGATCTTTCTGTTTGCTAAAAATAGGACATTTTTTTTCTATCCTGCTAGGGACAAGTCAGTATAAACGTGCCCAGGAACTTGGCACAAGTCCACAAGGCTGAGATGAACAACGAGGTCCTTCCTTCAGGCTTGTCAGACAGCAGCCTAATCAAAATCCTTCAAGGACAGGAAGGGAGCTAGGACTGATAGTTAAGTTCATTTTCTCTCAAATGCTTCCCTCACTCTTTGATTCCTACTTCTTTTGTAGAGTAACATGCACAATTCGGCCACTGCTGATGCTGATGGAAGAGCCAATGTCAATGCAAACATCCTTTCCTCTCTGCACCCTCCTTCCCTTTTTTCTCCTGGATGCTGCCAGCAATAGACATCTAGCATAAAAGATTTCAAAAGGGTGGAAAATGCTGGCACAGTAACTGTGCATACAGCTGCTTCTTCCTTCCTCTGCATTAGCACCTATTTCATGTTTAATAATAGCATGGAGGCTGAATCTGAAATTCACTTGGAAGCTATTAAACAAACACCAATTATTTTTTGAGGGACATAATCTCCCTTTTGGTACCCCATCCTGCTGAGATTCCTGGAGGCTCCTGGAGAAGTACTGCCAGGGTGAGCTCTATTTCCTGAGTACTGTTACTGCCAGTCCATCCACTGCCTGTCCAATTTCCTACACAGTTGATGTCCCTGTCTTTGTGCTTTTGAATGTGCTACAGAAAAGGCTATAAAGCACAATATTTATAAAACAGCACAAAGTTGGAGGTATCAGCATTTTCTGAGGAATGGACAGGAACCCCAAACTGGATCAGTTTCGGGCAGAAAAAAAATTTGCTTCATCAATGGCTGATCCTCTTCAGGATGCACCCCACACACTCACCAACACCTAGCTACCCACTTGCATGTGCCAGATTCCTCATCACCTTGGCTGTGCCAAATGCCACGTCAGCTCTTTGTACTGCCATGATCTAACCAAGGCTGCAGCAAGGAGAAAGAAGAGAAGGCAAGAGTAATTTTCTTTCTTTTTTTCTTTTTAACCTTTCATTTTTTCCCTCTGAAATCACTTACAAGCAATAAGTCAAAAACCCTCATGACTGCTGCAGAAAAAGACCTTTGTTTTCTATCCTGAAAAAGGATCTAACCTAAAAACCCCTGCAGATACACAAGATTAATTTTCACTACTTTGTTTCATACTATTTATAAGCAGCTCTTGCTGAGTTTTAGATTTTATGGCTCAGCCTGCTGGCTGAAAATACTTTCTGTCCACTCCAGAAGCCTGATTGATTAGTGCTACTAGCCAAATAGCAGTCTGTATCAGCAGGCCCAGGCATGCAGGCCAGAACGTGGCTCACAACACTTGTTTTGAATTCCCATGTTTATACAGGAACTCGCTGCAGAAAAGGCCTCGGTGCATAAGTAGAAACAGCGTGAAAACTTCATCTTAGTTCCCTGAATCCATATTCTGCAAACCTAAGGCAGATACTGGATGAGATCAGGCAAGGAGCACTGTGAGGACAGAGGCATGCCTAGAAGGGATGGTCAAGATGTCTCTGGTAGGACAGTGGAGAGTAACAGAATTCAGGCACACGGCATATACACAAAACTTGCAATGGTCTTTCTGCTTTAAGGCATGATGCTCACATGTGAGGATGTACACTGGAAGAGGTGGGAGTCAGCAGAGTGAGTTATGCTCTGGGGTGTGTGACTTGACCATTCTTACTATGTCCGTAAATATGTCAAGGCGTATGAATATCAAACCTGGATGAATATTTCTCCCAGTTTTGCATAACTAACATTCTAAGCAGATATCCCAGATTAAAAGAGAGGGCAGTTCAGTAAAAAAATCTATATGTACCCTTCCTCTGACTCTGCTCCCAACCTGGCTTGATCCTCAGAAATTAATAAATTGAACAGCAGTTCCCAGTCATAACTGGAAATACAAGGTGTTTTGGAAAGAGCTGTTAATTTGTAACCAGAATAAAGAAATCTGTCAATATATTGAGTAGCCTTGAGTTAGAACCTTTACATCACAGTCTTATTTATTTTAAATTATTCCTCAGAAACAGGGGATTAAATCTGGAAAGAACGTCAGTAAGAGGCAACAAAAATCTCTGAGCTAAACTTCCAGGCTGAAGGAGTG
Organism: Coracias cyanogaster; assembly: GCA_033124195.1. Lineage (NCBI taxonomy): Eukaryota > Metazoa > Chordata > Aves > Coraciiformes > Coraciidae > Coracias > Coracias cyanogaster. The sequence goes on along the minus strand of JAVSBS010020520.1, from coordinate 20,927 downwards.
GGGCATGGGAAGGGCTGCTATACAAATACCACCTGGCATGAATGCCACACTTGCTTTCTTGTAGCATCTCACTCCAATTTATCCAGATACTTTAAAATGTCTCTTCATAATCATCATAGTGTCTGAGCACTCCCGAGTGTCTTACTCTATGGCACTTTTTCCTACATTGTAAGTGGAAACAGAGAGACTAGGACTAGACAACTCATTCAAGAGTCCAAGGACAAAGGCAAGAACTGCCCAAATACTTCCTAGGTGCTAGAATTAAGCAGCTCTTCCCTTAAGTGGGTACTTAAAGAGTTCTCCAAGGATTCCAGTACGCTGTCATAATGGAGCATTAGTTACAGTTTAACTCTAATACAAAACAGTTTTAAAGATTTACTGGATGATTTCTTCAGATTATCTTGCCTCAATGGCCCTGATCTGCAGTGGTATTTATAGAACTTATTCCCACTGATTTCAGTGGGAGGTATTAATCTAAACAAAGCCTAATGGCTGAGCTCTTGAGCAGTGTCCTACGCCTCAGTGTCATGTCCCACTAGGAGGGACACATTTATCTCTAGTAGCACTCAGGACACAGTATATTTTGGTTAATCAAAAATCAACCTGTACTTTCAGACTGCTGTTTGGAGTTTTGCCTCTGTGCGCTGCTGTACAATTCGTCTTCCATGAGAGCACAAATTAGCTTCAGACCCACAGGCAGCTTCTTCCCTTAAGTGGTACCTATAACAGAAGAGAAAAAGAAGACCAAGGGATTCAGCTCTAAGCAGCACCACCTGAGGAATGGGAAGTTTTGTTGTGTCATTGTGCCTCACACAGTACTTTGGTTTCTGCTCTCAGAGCACAAAGGAATAGTCCATATTTGTGCCAGTAATTCAAAGCCCAGCATTTTCAATGACAAACTGTTCTCAGGAATTCAATGAAGTCTATGACACCTTCTCCATGTAACCATGTTGTTGTGGAGGGTTGTGCATGTGTTCCTCACCTTGTAAGAGTTGTTTAGACAGGATCAAGGTTATGAGGACTTTTGGGGTGGGGATTCCATGTACATGCCACAGGAAAACACTGTGCAAGTCAAGCCTGTAGGCTTGAGCTGTGTGCCTCTAGGGCTGGCCACCTTGAGTCTATGTGAAGAAATTATTTGATAATGCAACTGTGAAAAAAAAATGCTAAACCAAAAAGAGCTAAGTGCTGCTCATGATACCTCTAGTTATAGTTGTGTTAGAAACAAGGGTATTTGTTAAAAAGAAGCTGACGTGTTTCTCTCCTTTCACCTGCCTGTGAAGAATTGTGGGGCAGAACTAGTGCATGTCTGCAAAGTGAGCCAGAACACTGTTCTTAATTATGACAATGTACTATTAATAAGGTTCATTTTACAGTAACATATTAATGCTGAAGCTCATGGGGGAAAGCTCTTTGGCTACCTGAGGAATGAAAGGACAAGTGGGAACAAACTGGTTCATTTGCATTAATGGCTCTATGCATGCTGATGCAGGGCTGCTTTAGTTAAAATCCTTTTAAACTTTGATAACTCAGATAAGGAAATCAAATCATATCATATTGTTAGTAGACAATAAAAAAGGATTTCACAGGCACCTGGATCCACACACTGTCCACATCTCATTTTCATACCAGGGCAAGAGCTGGATATGAACCAGATGTCTCTTCCTTACACCTTGTTTCCAAAGTTCTGATTTCAGTACACAGGTGCTATCCAACAGATACTCGTTCTGAGTGCCTGGGGCCCAGAACTTGGAGCATACTGGGTGATACATGGTAGGGTGTGCAGGTATAATCAATATGAATTTGGGGTTTATTCATCAGCCACTTTTACTTAATATGAGATAAAACAGAACAGTCCAGGGCAAAAGGGAAGAGGTATCTAGGGAGGAGTTAGTCCCTGTTGCAACACCTACACAAAAGGATCTTTAATCTCCATACTCAAATAAGAGAGAAACAAACTTACATAGACACATGGCTCTGATGCCAGCTGAGCATCAGATGCTGTAAGCAGATGAGAAGGCTGAAGACAGCAGATACCAGAGACACTGGGAGAGGCAACCCAGGCAAAGTGACACTTATACATCATCATTAGAGAACAGAGCTGATGTTCACTGCATGAGATATAAGAACTGGAAGTCTCATATGTGGAGTGATAAGAGAAAGGCAACAGAGTGGCAGATTGTGCCTTTCAAATACCTGTGGATGAAGCAAGAAAGCAGAGTCAACTGCTACAGTGACTCTCCGCCCTTGCCTTTGCCACCCTTATTTACCCATAGAGAGATGAGATTTCAGTGGTAGATGGGGTGGCCTTTGGACTCACCCAAGGACGGAACAACACATAAGGACTGGACAAAAGGTATGAGGCAGACTTCTCCCAGCGGCTTAATGAGCCAGTGGGAACAAGCTGTTCATCAAGGGCAGTGAAAAGCCAACAGGAAAAAAAAAGTATTTGGTCAGGAGATATTCTGTGGCAAAATTGCAAAAAGCTGCAGATGCAGATACTGTGGGAGCAAGTGTTTAGCTTATTTGCATGCTTATACTTGTGACTCACTGTTGTGGTGTTTACAATAAATTATTACTGTGTCCTTTCTCTATTGTTAAAACTTCCTTTGTTTTATATACTCAGGAAAAGAGACCCTAAAGTACTTGAGGACAGACTTTTTTTTAAACATCAGTTCAATGCCCTGCAGCAGCCAAAGATGAAAATGAAACGTTTAGAATGATTAGGAAAGGCACAGGGTAAATGCCCTGTTCTTGGGTCCCGGCATACCTTCACAGTGTGACACATCCTGGATACGGCATGCAGCCCTGCAACACATCTTCAGGCAGCAAAGATACAAAGCAAGACAGCAGGTATTATTTTGGGTACCAAAAAGCCTCCACACAAAACCTCTTTTTGGAAAGCACATGAGTACGTGGGGAAATGTGGTGAAAGAAATAGCAGGAAGGGAGATGGTAGAAAACCATGAACGATGTAGAAAAGGTGCAGAAGTGGAGATGTGGTGAAAGTAACAAGGAACAAATTTTAAACGATGTTAGCATGACTGAAAATTCAACTACAAAACTTACTATCCCAAGATCTTAGAGAGGCCAAAACTGTGAAGGAATTTGGAGGGGAGAAGACGTACTAATGGAAGATCAGCAACTGGTCAAGAGGCAATCTCCAGCCCTGGTAGGCTTCCAAACTGGTGAGGTAATACACGTGTAAACTCTTCCTTACATGTCCCTTGAATATATTTTATTATCCCCTTTCTGACAGACACCGACATAACAGCTTGCTTCATCATTTCTCTTGGACACCAGTGGAGATGAAAGCTTTTCCCCTTAAAAACTTCCCTCTGGGCCCTTTCTTTTCCCAGCTTTCCAGGAAAAAAATTGTGTGTTGGAAGGGGTGACCATCTGAGCAGAGCCAGAGTGACACCTGGCAGATAGATTCCTGCCGCATCGCTCCAGGCATGGTCCTTCAGGACTCAGAGTATAGCCACAGAAGCTGCTGGCATCTCAGAAGAAAGGCTGACATGTGCCCCATAACTGATCGGTGTTTCTGCAGCCAACAGCTCCCCATGCCCTCCCCAGCTCCCTACTGCTTCCATGACTGCTGCAGAGAGAGGCACATAGACTACCCAGTGCAAAATGGAAATGATGCTCTGCTTCATTTATTAACCAGAAGCAGTGTGAAGGAAGAATTACACAGAACAAGTGCACAGCTTGAAGCTCCACACTGTACCAACAGCAGAGATCTGCAGAGACTCTGCCTGCAAATGCTGTATGTGCTCCACATATCAAAAACAAACAAAAAATACACTGCCTGTGAAAAAAAATACATTACTTTGTACATTGCTTGCACCTCCTGGAAAAAAATCAAGTATGCAAGATATGTTCCCTGGCTGTTAACAGAGTTATCTCAGGTCTCTGAAACAGTAAGTCCTCCTCACCATGCCCAGGTTTATCATATCTCATCCAGCAATGAGCAGACAAATGATGAATCCTTTCTTTTTTAATTAGTACCCCTCATGCACTTTCCTGCCCAGAGTAGTCAGTGTTTGTTCTGTTCATAGCTAAGTAGCTTTAATGCATACATGCATGATGTGATTTTTGCATAGGATTTGTTATTTTCCACCCCAAAGGCAGATCCCTCAAGCAGTGCCTGTTGGCAGGACAGTGAACTTTCATTGTATTTAGCTGCAAGGATGTTTTTCTGAGCTACATGAGATTTTGCATACAAAAATATATCAGTTTTGTTTGTTTGGTGTTTTTTTGTCTCTTAAAGCTTGAGATGCAATTACATGTACCAGAAACATACTTAGATTGCATGGTTTATTGTCTGTGCAGAAAGAAAGGAAATGAAGAGGGTATGGGGAAGATCAATTTATTCTAGCAGTTATTTAGAGATCTTTCACTGATTTACAGTCTAACTAAAGATAAACAATTCACAATACCATAATAATGGAACCACTTTTGCTTCACCTCAGCCAGCCATCATACTGTAACTCTTTAGCCCATCTTTTCATACTTCGTGGGGGTTTTTTTTGGTGCTGAAGAAAACTATAGTTTTCTTCAGGACTTGAATTTTATTTTCATTGCCCTGTACAGCAAATAAGACAGTTCAGTGCAACAACTAAGCAGTAAATACAGTTTCAGCAGAAATCAAACCTGTTCCAGATGTGCACACCTGGAGTTGTGGCAGTTTGTATCCGTTTCTCATTTTTGTGTTTTTTTTCTCCACAAGTTTGTCCACTACGAGTTGCTTGGGACACCTTCATGAGAAAGAATACTTCTGTGAACCCCATTTAATATCTGCTTCATAGTTTACACCCAAAGCATTTGGGAGCACCTGTCACCCTGGTGATACAAGAGTAATAAAATGTGTATTAATATTTATACAAAATATTTATGTTCTTTATATGCAAAATATTTATATCCTTTATAGTGATATAAATAGTACAACCAGAAACCTACATGATTAATTTTATCATAAGCCCACACAGAGTTTTGATTTGGGGAAGCTTTAAGATTATTCTCCACCAATCTAGCACAGCAGTCTGCAATTCATATGTGCCTCTAGATTTCTTTCAATGGGTGAAACAAAAAAGTTCACCTTAAGTAAATGACTGACCAATAAAATGTCTTTCATGTCATTACATCTGTCCAAACAAGGAATATGTTGTGGCCATGACCAAATACTGTAATTCTGCAGACAGAACTTTTGTTGCTGATATTTTTATAATCAATTTGAAGCTTTAAATTATCAGTGATTCAGAAAATTGCTGCCTCATCCTGACAGAGAGCAACATTTTTGTTAGACAGTGCATTTTAAAGCAAAACTAAAATCCAAGTATTAGACATAGAATCATGTATGGAATGCAAAGATTTAGGATGGTTTATAATATTTGTAATATTGCTTTTTTAAAACAGTAATCCAGCTATGAGTGAAGAGAAATCGTTTTGTGGGTTTTTTCCCTAGTACAAAAGCTTTCCAATCACTAGTTTTTAGGATAAATATTAACATTCTTTCTATCCAAACAATTTATAACCCACAATTACTGTCCTTACAGTAGTTTCCTACTGATGGTTGTAAAACTATAGTCAAAGCCAAGGATAACTTAAGAAATCAGTCTAAAAGCATTAGCCAGAAACTGGCATGAAAAATTCAAGATCCAGTCCCTGCACTAACATTTATTCTGGTGGTGTTGGGCAGCAAATTATTTGTGTTAACCTAAAGCAATTTGGCCATGTGTTACTTTTTCTGCTAAGAAGTGACTCTTTTTTTCTGCCATTTTATCTGTAATCCAAAATTGAAACCTTTCATTTCATAACAAAAGAGAACAATCTTTCACCTTTGTGATCACCGAGATAACCTTCAAAACAACAATGAACTGTAAACAATGCATCAATGTTTACTTCAGCAAGAAACAATAACCACAAGCCATTATTTGCTTCTAATCTTTTATTAAGTAACAATACACAAATTACAAAGTCTTCAAAGGAATGACAATGAAAATATGTTACTATGCAACTTCAGATGTTTTCAAAAATAAATTGCCCTAATTAAAGAAAAATCCCAAACCATGCAAATATGAATGAATATCTGTGCAAAATCTTTGCTTTACTCACTGACCCAATGTCCCAAGTCAATGCCATGGCTCGGACTCAGTCCTTGCAGAGTGCAAGAATCAGGGCTTTCCCTCTGCTTTGACCATGAGGTGCCAGATGGCCATGACATGTACACACATGGCATGTATAACAGCACTATATCATGTTGTTTGAAATGAAACACAGGCAAATAAAATCCAAGTAGACTGCAAGAGAGCAAAGAGCACCGTGCTCCAATCCCAGTGCCAGGTTCAGTCAGTATACTAGAAATACACATGTCCACTGGAGCACCTGGAAATGGGGCCAGTCTCTGAGGGCCTGGGGGACCTGAGCTTGCTCCCAGCAGTGTGGGCTTTAACTCATCACATCAGACAGATGCAACCTACAACTTCTAAAAGAGAAGAGCTTCTCACTGCTCATCTGCAGGGTCTGGCAAAGATGAACCATGTGCCCTGCAACATGCATTATTAAGGGCTTGACAGAGATGAGAAACAAGGAGACAAGTGCCAGCTAATTCCTGCAAGTCATCCCAAATCCCATGTGAAATTACTGGATACATGCTAAAAATTTCAGGGAGAACAGAGAAGCTCATTGCCACTTACAAGAGCTGCCTAATTAATGTTCACTTTACCTTAGCCAAATTTTATCTTCTGCTGCTCAGTCGTGTAAATTGGGCAACATTTTGCGCTATGATTAATAGGTTCTTAAACAAGCAGATTTTATTGCTTGAGCTAACACTGTAAGAAGCCATTCTGTGAGGAGCCATTCTTGGAGGCTTTTTTCTTTGGTGAGGTTGTTTTATTCCCAATTAGCTATTTTTGCTCCAAATTATCTTTTCTTCTTAGTTTCAGAAATTATTCTGACATTATTCAAGATAGTATCTCCCACTAAGTATGCCTTCTATGGCTCTGAATTTCATTCAAAGTCATGTTTGATATTTATCACAGTAATTCTCATCATTGTGAGTGGAAAACTTCATTTACTGCATAAAATACGAATGCAAGTAATTTGCCATTGGAAGAGCCTTGATTTCAGAAAGAGTGAGACAAGAAAAGAATCTTATTGATTTGTAGTTAGAAGTTTACATTAATGATGACAACGTTAGTATCTTTGAAAAGAGAATTAGAAAATTATGTTTGAGAATTTAAGCAAACAATACAAGAAAAACCCAATTATAATGCAGATTTATAGTTCAACACATAGTTCAACCATATTATAAAGAACCTAAGGGCTTTTTTAGCCTTGGAAACTGGACATGACTAGACATGGCTAGAATCCTTTAAAGACACAATTTTCCATGGAAAAACAATGAAGCTTTGTGAAAACAAGTCTTTTCTTCATGCATATATTTATTTCAATATATAACACGATATAGTAATAAAAACATTTGTTACTTTTATCCCATTTGTATATAATGTGGCAGAGGGTTTGTTTTTAGTATCATTCTTTGCCAGGAAAAATTTTTCCAGAATACTACAACCAGCTGCTAGTGTACTACAAAGTGAAACATCTTCTATTTTCTTCAAAGCCTCTTATGTTGAAAAGAAACACCTTGAACTAAAATAGCTCTTTACAGAGCGTTTAGTATCTTAAGAAAAAATTAAAGACCTTCTTGACATGGCAGTAGATGTTTTAGTAGTAGCACATAATCTTTCTTTGTTTTCTCTTCAGTAAGCCCATACAATTTTCTCTGTAAAAAAAATGAACATGTTTTAAAATGAAAAGTTTATTGAAATGGGTATACTTCTAATTTTATAGTATCAGTTATTACACATAATCCATTTTATGATATGCCAATAATGTAGAATGTTAGAATCATTTTAATTTTAAAAGAAACTTTTACATAAGATTTTCTGCTGTGGACTTCCAGAGGAGCATTTTTCCTGTCAGAAAGTGGCCCATGACTCATTTACACTGCCTTCTCTCCTCACTATTTAAAGTTTTTCTTCTTGCTTGTTGTCTCCATTTTTTTGCAGTTCAAGGGGCTAAATTCCTCCCTAGCTGCAAGTGTTTTTTTCAGTTAACTACCTTTGAGCCCTTTGCTCTGAAGCAGCTTCACACACTTCTTTGCAGCTCCTAGAGCTGTTACGTTGCTCTCTCTCTTTCTTCTCCCAGGTACCTCAAAACACATCTTTGAAAACCTCCTTTTCTTCCCTGCTTTGGTAATTTCTCTCCCTAGTCCAGCTCACTACTAAAATGTCCATCATTGATCCAGGTCTTAGTGAAGGTCCCCAGAAGTCTTCAGACTGCACCTGTTGTCCTTTTTCTTACTTAACAGTGAATCAGTCATAAGACACAAACCCACTGGACTTCAGATTGCATTTATTCTGATGCTCCTGTATCCCTTTGCTTCTCCATTAAGCTTTCCAAAGGCATTTTCATTTTTTGCAGCCTGACTTGCATAATGTTTCTCTAACATCTTTTCTCTTTCCAGCTTTCCACAGTAGCTTCTCTTCCACCCTTCACACATATTCCAAGGTCCCAATGCCAGGCAGGTCAACTTAAAAAAACACCCAACAAAACATACATACAACAAGAAGGACACTCGACAATGGAGAATTCTAAAAGCACATTCTAAGTCAAACTGGGATGAGGAGAATTCCTGAACTTGTTATAAATTTATGTAATTTGCATATATTTAAAACTTTTAAAATCCATGTTTGCCTTTTTCTTGTACATACAAAACTTTACACAACAAAAAAAATGGATTTTTTTTTAACAAAGACTTTTTAATGTTTAGCCACCAAAACCAAAAAACATCTAGGAATTAAATCAGACTCTCAAATCACACAACAATGCTCTGAAATTATTCATCTGACAATGCTTATACTGACTAAGTCATGTGATAAATTAAAATATCTCATAGACTTGTTTCATGCAAGTGCTCAATAGTTTAGTTTCTTATATGAACCTCTGAGGTTTCAGAATGTCACTAAAAGAAACTTTCAAATAAGTTTTCTGGTACTTTTTGTTTTCAATAAGGCCTGTGATACTAAAAGGAGTGGTATTTTTCCAGTCTGGGTAAGAAAGTGTAAGACTCATAGGAAAGGAATCAAAATAAAACACAAAATAAAAATACGACTTTCCTCCAACAAGGTGCAGGATTTAAGCACGGGTTAGTTTCTGACTTCATAAAACAGAGCTGTCCACCACTAATTAAAACTAATAACTAATTACATTAATTATAACAAGCAGTATGTCTTCATTTTGTAATAGATATATAATACTTTCTCTTTAAATAGACTTGAGTAATAGGAGAAAGTTCAAATTTGCTCATAAAGAAAAGTTTTCTCCAGGTCACACTCATCATACTCAGGTGAGTTAGTTACAGTGAACTCAGCACTGAGTAGAGGGTGCTTGATCTGGCCCACAAGCAGGAACTTGTTAAAGGGTTTCAGATGTCTTCTAAAGGACCAGGCCTAAACAATAAGAAGCTCTTAAGGGATGTTCCTAAAGATAGAAAATCCTCAGGAGGAATGCTAAAAAGACCTTGTGAGACACATCCCCGCAACAAGAAGAACTGGGAGAAGAACCTCTCAGGAGTGGGAAGTCTTCAAAGGCGACCCCTATTAACAAGAAACTTCAAAAGTGAGATGTGACATGACGTGAAAATCCTCCCACTGATGTTGAGTGCTTTAAAGATAGAATCCCCTGAAGCGAAATAGAGCCTTTGAAGTGGCAGTATCAGCATCAACTTTCAAATGCATAAAGGTGCAGCATACAGCAGGACTACTGCCTTGGTGTTACAGAGCTCCTGGTGACATGATCCTTCTTGCTCAAGTCTGATAAGCCTAGAGGCCATCCAAGAGGTTAAGCAAAGATAAATACCTTTTAGGTGACCTTAAAAGACCTCTTTGATCTCTCCCAATTAAACTTCCTAGTGCTGAAACAAAACTGGGTTCAAAAGGGGGCTCAATAGTAAAAAATAGTTGCCCCAATAGAGCTGCGCTATCGTACGATACTCTTCCAGATGAGGTGGGGAAAGGTTTGCCCTTCTGTTTTTCTTAAGTTTGCATCAACGTAATATATCAAATTAAATGGGACACTTGTTATGTTTCTTTTTTTATTCACAGCTGTTTGGATCTATGATTCTGAGTTCCTTGAAGTTCATTAAACAGAATACATCATGGTTTTGCTGGAAGTCTATTACTCAAGCAGCAGTCCCACAACAAGCTAATATGCTTTCAACATGTGAGCTGCAAAGAAAACACACGGTATTTGCTGAGGTTCACACAATGGAATGCAAAGTTGTGGTCTTAACTTAAAGCTGTAGAAAAACATAAAGTCAAACCCAAGGTTCTTTGTTGTCTGTTTAAAGAGAAATGACCAGAAAAAGAAAAAAAAAAATAGATTTTTTTTAGTTAAGTCTACACTTGGCAGTAAATAAAAAAACTTTTTGTCTTGGGAACTAGAATACTACTAGAATAATTAAACCAGTCAAGACCCAAGAATGGATAAAATTGTACCACTATAAAGGTGAACTATATTATATTAAGCAGAAAAATTTATAAAATACAAACAAATTCATAGAAGTGCTGTCCTGAGCCAATTAATCAAGTCTTCCATTACAAGGAATCATGAAACAGTTCTTTGCATAAATACAATAATTTATACTGTAATTATTTGTATGAATAATTACTTCTATAAACATGAAAAAATTTAACTTATGACCAAGTCTGAATGCTGTTTCAGAAATTTGCTCCTATGGTGGTTAAAAATCATCGGATTTGCAGCCAGAGAGCTTTCATGTGTATGCCTTCCCTCTTAAAACATTGTTCTTTCACTGAAATATAACTCTTTCCACTATACCCCCCTCTCTCAATTTCCCTTTTTCAAAGAAAACATGAGCAATATCTTTCCAGTAACAGTAACACCAGACATTGGGAAAATGGTCGACACAAAGTAACCACATTGGCTAAAATCTTCAGGTTACTGGCATGTAAAACATAATCCTGAGTAATCTGACAAAGTTATCCACAATTAAAACCATAGTCTCATAACAAGAAGTGTAAGGGAACAAAATACTAATGGACACTGTAGCCCTGTCCATGATGACTTGGACATAAGGATACCCACAGGCTTGAATTTCTCTGCTCATCTTCTCTGCTCATCCTCTCTGCTGAGCAGATCTGAGGCAATTCCAGTGTAAAAGGCATTAGAATCTGATAGTACCATGTTTTGACCAAGCTAGCATCTATGTCTATGCTGTTAAGGAAAAGTGTGCCCCAGACAAGGCTAGTTTCTAAAGGACTGATCAGCATCTTCACCACTTTGAGAAGGCTGAAGTGAATGCTCTCCCAGATACAGTGGCCATATCCCTACTGCACAGCACTTGGCCCTGAGTCTCCTGAGTCTGCTGTATCCCTCCAACACTAAGACAGAGATAATACATTATATGCTTTTTCCGTTAAAAGTGTCTCAAATGACATATGTGTGAGGTTCATAGTAGTCCACCAGCCTGATTTATTGCAGCATGACACCAAGGGTACACCATGTCCCTGGGGGTGCAGACAGTCAAACCTGGAAGGAGCCTTTGCTTTGGGGGTGGTTAGTTAAAGCAGTCTCCAAAAGAGAGAGGTGGAGTGAAAAAGCAGGAGTTCAGTGTTCAAGGTTACTTTCTTTCACTCTGTAGTTAGCAGTGTAAATATAACCAGTGTGCTACTGATGTGCTCTGGCCTCTACCACTGGAATTGTAATGCATTGATAACAGCTTCTCAGCAGAGTTATGAACTGGACAATTTTAGCCAGGGATGTCCAAAGATTTTCCACTTGATTCCACTCCAAAGTTCATCTCTATTCTGGTAAATGTTTTTGCTCCTTGAACACAGAAGTACATACAGAAGAACTGAACACTTCATAAAAGAAGCTCCGTCCAATTTTCAGGGTATCTTGTTTCCCGTATTTTCAACATCAGTGATTATCTGAAGAGTGTAAAACAACCTGCTTTACAAATCCATACTTAACCTAACAAAAGGTTAAGGCCAGGTTCCCCAGGAGAAGGATTCTTACAGTAATTTCTATTGAATTGCACAGTATAAATAGAACAATTTGGAGAGTACTCAGCAGAACATACGTGCCTCTTAGGAGTATTTGGGGAAACTAAACAGGAAGAAAGGTGCATATTATCCTGCTCAATCTAACCTGCTTCTGTGGAACCCTTAGCCAGACTTGTAGAGGTGGTAGAAAAGCCATGGGGTTCCTCCATGCATGTGCAAGAAGGGCATTATGCATGCACGTAGCAAACCAGTTCCATGCAATAATAAACAGTTTTCTTAGAGAATTATGGAGTTCACAACCCCCATTTACAAAACCAAAACAAAAGCCCACATAGCCTTCCCTGTTCTGCAAAAGCTGCTTATTGTGCCAGAAGGATTTTTAAAACCTTCTTTAGTTCTCTCAGTATTAGGACTTTGCCCTTCAGGTAACCTTGTGCTCACAGAGAGCTCATTTACTTCAGCAGTGCAGTACGAGGGTTCCACCTATGCAGAGCAGACCTTAGGGCTGGGGGAGTTAGTGGGTGCCTGTTGCATCCAGCAAACTCATTTACTGTGTGCAAAAGGAGTCTTACAAGTTTCTCTTTCTCTCTCCTCCCTGTGCATTTGATGGTAATGTTTCGTTGCACATCGTGTGAGGGGAGTATTTAAATAAAAAACTCTTTTCACTAAGGGGAAAAACCCCACAAAAAAGAGGCCTTTGAAGATACTTCCAGCAGAAGTTCAACTGTCAGACTTGAACATGCCTGATTTAAATAAACAGCACATGGCAACACGGATCCTCATGCAAGTACAAGTATTATCATGTGGTTTCTTGACCTTACAGGATTATAAAAAGGCTTTTACAAAAACAGATCGAGTATTCCTCTCATAGTATCACACCACCAGTCTAAAAACCAGGCTTGGCAGTTGTAATCAACTTCAAAAGTAGCTGCTTTAGGCCCGTTTCTACAAAAGCCTCTATCACTTCTGAAATAAAAACCAACACTTTCTGCCTTCTGATAAAAAATAATTTATGTCGTTGCCTTCGTGAGCCATCCATT
>JAVSBS010020518.1:58783-69806 GCA_033124195.1 Coracias cyanogaster | reverse complement strand
CAAAATAAAAAAAAAAAAAAAGTGTAAAAAATGTTGCCTGGCATTAATAGGTATGTCTATAAATTAATACATCTTATTCTTACTAAACTTCTGCTTCACAGTTGTACTACAATTCAATTATTACTTATCCTTAATTGATCCAAGATTTTGCTGTTCCTGATTGACTTTCCTTATGTCTTTTTTTGTTATAAGAATGCAGCCAGATAAGAGCTGCTCACAGGAAAGCCTGGAAGATAGATGTCGGATTATCAGATTTTCAGCATAAAAAATCAGCTGCAGCACCACTCTCAAAGACTTTTAAGAGGCAAAATGCTCAGAGTTTGCAAGTTTCGTTTCTCTGAGTTAAATTGTGCTGATGATTTACCCAGCTTGAAGATGTGTCCTCAACACAATGCTTTTCATTGCACTTGAGAAAAGCCATCAGAATTAAAACGTAACACACTCCTACACAGCAATGTATGCAGCCATTTGTGACTGCATTTTGAACAGTCCTTGAGCAAGCTCGGCTCACCCAAAACTTCTCTTTCGCATTCTCACTTCCAGCCAGACTTAAGGAAACCTTTCAACAGAGATGGATGGCTTTATTGCTACCAACTGCATTTCTCTCTGACTCCGAGTCAAAGAAGCTTAAGTGGTTACAAGATAAATATATATATGTATTAGCTCTGGCCCTCGTTCCTACTGAGAAGCGATGCTGACAAGAAGGCAAACACACAGTCATCTGAAAACCTGACATGGCAGTGCATATTTTCACAGGTAGACATGAGAATGGCAAGAGACTTGAGGAAAGGAATACTGTGGTGGGAGAAATGGGAAGCAAGTACACTGACAGATTAATAGCTGGTGTTTCATAATTGGTGTCTCTTAAAAAAATTTACTTGTATGCTTATTCACTCCAAAGTTATGTACTAAGAGCAGCAGCAGCAGAATTGCATGCCAGATGGTAGAGGAAGTGCCTCGTGTATCTTTCCAGTCTACTGAAGCCTGCAGGGCCGTTGTTAACCCACTGCTCTGGTTTTCATTGCAAGTTCCTTTCTTCCTCTTTTTTCTTTTCCCTCCTTCAAAGGAAAAGGAGGGAGGGGGAAAGAGAAGAGAAAAAAAAGGCATGGTTTAAACTGGCAATAGCACCATCCTTTTGGCTTTGAGCTACCCTGTCCTGTGCCAAATACACTGTCTCCAGCAGCTCTCCCACAGCAAATCAGTCCAGACACACAAAAGCCATAAAAAAAGAATGGTGAAGAAAGATCCTTGATTCTTCCCCTCCACCCCCCTCCAGCCTTTTCCTTTTGCTTCCTTCCCCAAGCTTCATTCCCCAGCAATGACCTCCTGCTTGCAAGTACTGTAAGCGATACTGGAACTTCCAGCCTGCAACTTTGCTGACAGCTTCCTTAGAGTACAGGCGTTTTTGCCTTTCTGTGTTAACAGAGCATTGTAAAGGAGAAGCTATATTCTATTATTCCTCTCACTTCCATCTGATAGCCAATGTTTGAAAAAATGACTCATAAATTAGTAGAGTGGCAGATTCATTACTATTGGGATCTTTGTCTATTCTTTCAGCTAACCCACATGACTGCATTGTGTCACAACTTGCTAAGAGTCCATTCCCAAACAGACACCTGAGAAGATTTGATATTGCCTATTTCTACAGTATCTTATTAAAAAACATAAAGCCAAAAGCCTAACTGGAAAAAGACTACCATATTTTTAAAGTTATTAGCGAATGTTAAGTACTCCAAATGTAGAGATCAGTTTAAAAGACTATCAGATACTGACTTTTAGAAAGTGTAAAACACGTGTCTTTAGACAGCGCTCAATTGTGCAGTCATCTTAAATCAGTAGTTGCTTATGAAAAGTATGCCTTTGTCTCTGTAATAGGGGTTGCAGAGTCATGCAGAGACTATAGGCTAGGCCTGGAGTCAGAACCAAGTGATGACACTATCACTGGGATTGAGTTTAAGAAGTCTTCACGAGTGTGTTTTGAGTTTTAAGATAAAGAAGATTGTGAATGCTGGGGCACGGTCCTTACACTTAAAAAACCCAAAGGTGCTGCAGGCAGGGCCGCCTAAAAGAAACAACAGAGAAAACAAGAATATGAGTGGCTAACTTTTAGAAGGGTCAAAGGAACAGAGCGCCTAAGAAGCTTGGAGAATATGACAGAGGAAACATAAGCAGTCAGAGTTATGCAGAGCTTGCGAGAATTTTTCGAACGACCGCAGGAAGGTTTATTCCATTGCTTTAAAAATCTTAGTATAATTTTCATATTCTTTGCCCTACATTTGTCTTACTCCAGATGTCTGCTTTTTAAAATTTTATTCTTACTAATGAGAACAGTTACTCTTAGTTATCTCTATCAATGCCATTACTTCATGAAATATGAATAATTTTGTATTTATTTGGAGACTGTTACTATGTCTTTGTTCTAGACTGGACATACTAAATTCGATAACTCTATCTTAGAACTTTTTTCCTAACATTTTTTCTTGACATTATTTTAATATTTTTACTGTGAGTTCTTAACAATTTACTAACTTTTTTTTTAGTGCATACTCAAGGTATGTAGTAGGAAATTTTTTTACCAGCTACCAACTCACTGTCAAGAGTAGTGAAATGAATTTCTAAGGGAGTGGTAGGATGCAGTATTTGTTATTGCCTGAGCTGTGCATTCCCTTCTTGAGAGTCTCACCTACTGGGAAAGGTTGAAGACAGATAGTAGTGTTCTATGGGTTCACGGTGATCTTTTGGTTGTTGTCATCAGTCAGTCAGACTCCTTGGAAAAAGGTCCTGGAAATGGAGTGAGGATTGCTTGAGCTCTCTAGGGCAAGGAGCCAATTCCTTTTTCATTCTTAGCACATGTGAGATAGCACATTTTTATGATTAACAATTTGTACTACTAACTAAGCAAAAATGCTTGTGGTAAAGGAATAAACAGAAGTCCATACCTAATTGGAAACAGTGAGGTTGTGTAATTTTTCCATTGCCTGCTTTGGAAAATTAAAAGTTCAGCATACTGACTGTGATGCTTAAAATTTCCCACAGTACACAGTGAAATTTTATGTGGCTTTAAAGGAAATAACAGATAACAGATAATAGACACATCTCACCTTAATAAACCATAATAAGAAAATAATGAGCTGAAGGAGAAGTAAGAAGGGAATTGCCAGCACTATGTTTAACTGTGTTGCAAAATCTATCTGCTAGATTCTATGTATCTTCTCCCTCAGTTCTTACATGAAAACGAGGTTTACCAGAGCCAAGGTAAAAGGCAAGAGATACAAGAAAAGCTCATTGCCATCCAAAAATAAGCTGTTATGCAGTGATCATTGAAATGGTTTTGCAACAGATGCTCCATAATGGACTGGGATAATGGAGTGGGAGGTTAAGAACACTGCATCTAATTGAAAATATAGGTAGAAATCAGGTAGGCAGAAAATAATAACTTACTATTTGAGACAGTTGCAATGCTAGTCATCATGTCTATGTACTAACCCTATGACAAGAATAACTGCTGCATCCTGCAGGATTCCTTTTAGTGAACAGGTAAAAAAAGACTGAGTAGAAAAATGGGCTAACCAGATGAGAGACATATATCCCTTACATACATAACTAATATTATGTAACTGGATAGGCTTTATGAATCCAAAAAGATTACTGCTGTCTTTAAAGCTGAGCATGTGCATCAATATTTTCTCAGTTGGGACATAAGTATCTAAAAAGTATGGCAGCAGTTTAAAAGATGAGAGATGTGCCACATTTGAAATGTTTCTTCTTTCACTTGTTACCTTAATGAGATGGCATGAATGGCTGTATCACCTATGGTATCATTGCCCCTTATGGTATTTGGAGAAGACTTGCAACTATGGTTTTTTCCTGTCTTTTGAAATTATAAAATTAATGTGCCTAGCTAAAAAATCTGCATTAAGTGATACCTGGTTTAAATTTTTTTTCTAGGAATAGTACAGTAAGAATAAATGAGACATAAATATAATGATAAATATAAGGGGGGAATTAGGGCTTATTCCTTTATTTGTAACTTAGATGTTGCAAGATCTGATAACTTCATTTTTTCTTTTAGCTTCAAAAATGGAGAGAACATAATATTTGGCTAGAAAAAGAAGCACCATTTAAAATAAACTTAATACATATTTCTTAACATTTTAAACTTGTTAAATATTTCATGGCTGCACATATTAATATTGCAGAGTATCTATTCCTCATTATTCTCCAATTTTTGTCTTTTTACTTTAATAATTAATGGTGAATTTATTTCTGTGTGTAATCCCATTTAAAACCTATAATGAGCATTAGGATGGCATAGGTAAGGGATAGACCTCATGCACACCTCTCCCAAATTTATTGCTATTTGCAATGCAAGAATAAAGTAATATAACTGAACTGTATTTTTTCTCCATGCCGTGTACATTTTGATTGCGGACTTATTATTAGCAGTAACTAAATAAGCTCAATACTTTGGTCAGGTTGAATACCTAGGCCACTAAATTATGGCAGAACTAATACAGATGTGTATTTCAGGTGAAATATCTAGGTACTTGAGTACCATTTCTACACATGCTTGTGCTGCAACCACAATTTGTATGCCCTTATTCTGTCTGCACATCAGCTTTCCAACGAAAAAGCTTTCCTCCCCAAAGCTGAGGTTATTTGCCCTCTCACAGAAGTGCTGTAGCTTCCTTTCCCTCCTTGCATCTTGCATGACAGCAGCGAGCGGAGCTTACTGCAGGGATGGACAGGAGATACAGCTGGGAAGTCGTGGGAAAGGTCTAACAATGATGCACAAACATCCTAGTGATAAACTGAGCTCCCTCTAACCTAGTTTCTCATGACTGCAAAATCAGGCCATATTTACTACAGTCAAGCTCTTTGCATTTCTTACAAATGCATTTGTGTAAATGTAGCTCCACCGGGATCAGCAGCTTTGGTGCTGTGCTGTCAACCCTATGCTGGTATTTTGTTACCGTGCTATCACGATAATCAAACACGTGTTGGTTCTTTTCTTCACTGTAATTTCCAGTCAAAATGTAGTCTTGCTGGTGATGCTGTAGAAACAAAAAAGCTCCAAGTAGATAGCCTTGGAGGAAAAGCTATCTATAACTGGTTAAAAGCATCCACTAGATCTGCAGATGGAGGGGAGGCTTTCTGGAAAATCTGTTTCTCTCAGATGTATTTGGGCAGGCTGGTCTCAGTAATACACTTCCAGCTGTAGTATGTTTTCCAAGATGTCCTGACCATATGTAAAACTATAAATGTTTTCCAATGTTTCCTAAGATATCTGCTACAATTTTCTTTTTTTTTCAATCCAGGCAATCACACATGATTTTGCAGGGCTCTGCACAGCTCTCATGACAGCAATATTCATTTAGATATACAGTAATTGTAAGATGCATTATTTTTAAAAAATCTGCACTTGATCAAAAGCTTAGTAAAAGAGGAAAGCATTCAGGTTATTTTGATAAAATGGTCATGCAAATACTGTGCTGTATACAGATTTTTTTTTCCCAGACCTTAGCCACACATCAAAATGTGAGGTTTGGTCACAGCATTGAGATCCATAAGCATTTCTTTTCATCAGTAACAATGTGATTTCAGACATTTTCAGGTGGGACAGTCAACAGAATATCTGTCTCCCTTTCACCAGCTGTTCAGTACTGGGGACTGTATTTGCCTGTGCCTGATCTGTTTTTCTGAGGTCTGCAATGTCATATGCCAAGTCAATTACAAAACATCACTGGTTACTTAATCTCACAGTTTAAAAACTTTTAGGTAGTCTAAATGCAAACATATGAGTGATTGCTCCTACGAACATTTTCTGCCACCCACAGTTGCAGTTTGAAGATGCTTAATTCAGAAACCCAGCTCAGATCCTTAGAATGACAGGTACCATCTTCTCTCTGTAAGCATGGGCTTGGCAAAGTACCATGCTTTTTTTGATGTCTGCAAAGTTCTGATCATACTCAGAGGAGCTGGCTGAAGGAGATTGCTGTGTGTCTCCATGAGCCAAGAAAAGAAAATTTCGGTACTCAAGGGACCACTGAACTGCCACGGGCAACTGTCCTCCCCAGTTGTGTATTTCTGTATTCACTTTCCGTACAGCTCTGTTTATGCTCCTGAGTGCTTTGAAAGTGGAGATGTTGTACAGTGTCCCAAAATCAGAGATAAAAAAAGGTCCAAACAATGGCCTAGTTTATCTTCTTGCTATTGCTGTCTTGTTTTTAATGGAATATTATGTGTCTACTAAATAAGTAAAAGGGTTTCTGTTACTTTTATCAGGAATGCCTTATGCTCTTCAATGAAATCTATTACATAGTTTTTGCTGTTATTTTTAAAGTATAATATCAATGTTCAAGTAATACCAGATGAAACTCGTTTCAGCCACCATTAACTCTGGCTTTTCAGAAAGGGAAAGAAATCCTTCAGTATTTCCAATTTCAGCTGAAACATTGGCACAGGAAACAATTTAGCATAGCTAGTGTGCAAGGAAGTGATGTAACTTTTACCAGATTTTGTGACTCTGTGGAAAAAAAAAATCAAACATCAGTTGACCTATCACCCTCCTAAACCACTAGTTTCCTATGCCAATGAATTGGAAAATGAACTGCATCTCCTTTGCTGACATTTGCCATCTACATCGGCTGGTTTCTTAATGGCTAAATCTTAGGTTTTCACATGTGTTTGTATAAGCCCAGCAGGAAATACTTATTTAAGTCTCATTTTTGCATGAACATAAACTTCCTTTTCTAGTCACAGCATAAACAGAAGTGTATGCTTATGTAGGACTGCCTGCTAGTTCCTTACTGTTTTAAGTTTAGTTAAGAATACAATTGCTAACATAATAAAAGTCATGTCAACTTTAGCAAGTTGGAAAGAAGAACTTGTTTTATGAAAATGTCAGACTTTGTTTTTATTAGAAATTAGAAGTTAAAACCAAATGTCCATCAGGCAGAGTTTAAAAATTTGCAGTAAATTACTTCTGAGAAAACATTTTTCTCCTTTTGATGTAGCAAGCATTCTGTTGAGATAACTTCAAAACATTGCATTAGAATAACAGATCCCATAACCTGATATTTGAATAACATTTAACCTGATATTTGAATCATATTTGAATAAACATGTTAGAATATTAAATTCTAAATGAATTAACAAAACAATAGCAAAGGAAAGTTACCAGAAAAGGTCAGAATGTAATGCTCCTTGTTTTTAACAAAATGAAAAATGAGAATCAACTTTCCCTCATAGAGAAACTGTTAATCAAAATAACATTTTTATGAAAAAATTATAACACTGACTTTTCTCAGGTAAAATTACTCCACTGAAAAAAACCCAGCTTGTTGATTGAACATTTTCTATCTGAAAGTGCACGGAAGCAAGAGGAAGCACTGGGCAAGAATGAGGATGCATTTGGGTGGAGAGCTCAATGGCTTGCAGGTGTCTTGTATGTGGCACAGAAGAGAGAGGAAGACATGACAGCATCTCTGTAGCGCTCAAATATCTTTGAACTGATGGTGGTAAAATGCAACCTTAGCAGCTCTGCAGTTAATGCCCTTTCCTGTGGCTGGGACCATTGGGATGTGATGTACCGTGGTAAGAGGAACTGGCAGAAATTTCCCTGTTAAACTATGGAGAGATAAAGAGGAGAGAATGAATAGTAGGAGAGAACTATATACATTCAGTGATTGGTAGATATTTGCTATGGTTAATTACTTTTATTTTATGAAAAAGATAATGAAAGGAGCGGACATCTGTTAAGCAGGTGATAGTTGGCCTAGATAAGATGAAAAATACTAACTTTGTGGATTATGTTTTTAAATCTTAAAGGCAAATAGAAGTTTTATTAAACATATACATCAATTTTAGGTTATTTTTGTCATTGTCCTACAGCATAAAGCCGAATATAACTTTCCTAATAACTTTTTTTTTTCTTTATTACTAAGTGTCAATATACCTCAGTGTGTATGTGGGAGTACAAATCACTTTGGGTAAGATCAATTTGTTAACAGACGTCTGTGTGACTGGAGCCTTGCTTTACTAGATGTTATACAGATAGGTCCTAGTTGTCATACAAAGATCAATGTAAGAGACAGGAAGACAATTACAACACCTTCTTTATATACCCAGCTTGGCCACTAACATAAATGGAGAGTAAGACAGCACCCAAATTAGCCTTCTGCTCTGAATCACTGTATCACAGAGCCCCTGTCTTCCCTTCCACTCAAAGAGGAGCCATGGGGAAATAGCTAGATAATTTAACCAGCCAAGGTTTGTGCTGATACTTGGGTAAGCCACTTTTACCTTGAATTACAATAAGTCACAGTGGAGTAGCATTTGGCAGAGCCAAAACTCTATAAATTGTAACAAATGCTGTTTAACAATTGTTTAGTAGAATTCATCACAGCTTTGGTAGAAATCTAAACAACCAAACTTTCCTTCTTTTAGTTTTAAGATTCAGAATGTTCCACTACTTTCTAAATGAATAAACGTTGGTGTCAACTCTGTGCCTCTATTTCTGCTGAGATCAGAAGTGGAAGGGTGAGAACAATGCAGAAGGTGCCACCCTTCCATTGTTTCTAGGGGGAGAATCTCATGAGAAAATTCTGATCTTACATTTTCTGTCTGAATTCCAAGATGCTAAGATAAACTGAAACAAACATTTAGATCTTTAAATATTTATCTTCTTTTTTAAATAAAATGGACTCACCAAAGATTTTGATGTTTGCCTATTACCTATTTCAACATATCAGCAGGATTTCTTTAAAACTATAGATTTTGCAAATTCAGACTCTGAAGCTTGAAGAAACAGCAATGGTAATGGCTGTATGAATATTCATAACAATAATATTGTTATTTTCAGCAGTTTTCACAATATCTGTTCTTATTTATGAGGTTTCACTGTATTAATGCTTATAAATATCTAAAGGGCAGTTGTCAAGAGCATGGGGGCCAGTCTCTTTTCAGTGGTGTTCAGTGTCAGAACAAGAGGCAACAGGCGCAAACTCGAACACAGGAAGTTCCACTTAAACATGAGGAAAAACTTTACTGTGGGGGTGATGGAGCACTGGAACAGGCTACCCAAAGAGGTTGTGGAGTCTCCTTCTCTGGAGACTTTCAAAACTCACCTGGACACAGTCCCTGTGCAACATGACCTAGGCGAACCTGCTTTAGCAGGAGGGTTGGACTAGATGATCTCCAGAGGTCCCTTTCCAACCCCTACCATTCTGTGATTCTGTGATTAATGGCATTCTCTCCCTTCCTCTCTTGCTTTATACAGTTCTTGCAGGAAAATAAAGGAAAATGAGCTATGGTTACATTTCTACAGTTATCAGCTCAAGAGCATCCAAAAAGATCTGTCACTCATTACACATACTCTTAAAAAGTAACGTACTTCTCTTCTGAGCAGATATTAATTCACCCTCTTCTGTCTGTGTGATACTATAAAATTGGTTTTAATCACTTTGGCTATATCTAAGCTGCCTAAATTCAGGAGTTCCTCCTGGTTCCAGGGCTGGTGATATGAGACAGCTCAGGGCTGGGATGAGATCTGGAGCCTACTTTTTTTTTCTTTCTTGCCCCCTGATTTCTCTGCTAAGGAGTCCAAGGATGTAAGCTGCAAAAGCACCATGCTGCACTGGATAATATTGGCTGATAAGGAAACGAGAACTAAGTGGCTTGTAGTGTCTTATACCTGTCACATTTTACTGTGAAGTTTTCTTATGGCTATGGGAATAGTGTTGCCTTTCTTCAAAAGAAGAAAGCAAACATGTTAGAAATAATGAACCTTTAGCACACTGCAGTAACAGAAGTCTTATACCTCTTCTTAGATACTTACATATACTTTGAAGGCTCTGTCTCAAACACAAATATTCTGGACTATCAAGATTTATAGCTATGTGGTCACCCTCAGGGCTCAGGTACAATTGACAACACAGTACAAATAACAAATGCGTGTTGAAATGTAACACTGTTAGCAGGGTTCAGAAAGGGTGGTGTTTTTTTAAGGGAGCTGAGTAGGAGTTCATCACTTTGCAATGCCTATGAGTCATGCCAGGTAGCACTGGCAGCCCTGCATAACCTTGCAAAATGCTGTCTCCCTAGCTAACCTCTAGGCCTGAGTGTCTTGGTTTGCAGGACCTGTGAACAGCCTTCCCCTGGTTCCAGGTGTGGGTATGGATGAAGTACTTCCAGCCACCCCTGAAGTCCTCACTAGGTGCAATGTTCAAGAGGTGTCAGTTATGTCCGGCTATTGTGGAATCATAGAATGTTTTGGATTGGAAGGGACATCTTAAAGTCCAACTTTTCCACAGTGAGCAGGCAGAGCAGGAACATCTTTAACTAAATCAGATTGCCTCAGAGCACCATCCAAACTGACCTAGATCTATCTTATTGCCAAGTCCACTTATGATTGACAAAAAAATGTCTAGCATCTGTAGATGCTTTTATTCTGAAGAAGTACCTCAAAGACATTTATTTTTGTCCATCCACATTTGGACATGTCTTCTTTGTTTATTATTTTTGTTGTCTTGCCAGTAAGGACTGCGCTATTAGGTGAGGGGACAGTTGCAAACTGTGCTAATAGCTATAAGCTCTGCTGTTCACCCGTGACTGAAGTGTGAACACTACCGAAAAGGGCTGGATATAAACACTCTTTTTGTCTGTGTAACTTGAATATATTATGAGGGAAATTTAAAATAGTGTTGTGGCCAAAGCAATATTTTCTAAAGTGGGATAAGGATCAATTCTGGTCAGAAAAGTGGGATAAGGATTAATTCTAAGAATCATCTTTCAGAGCCCCAAATATCAAAGGCCTCAGTTACTTTATCCTCCCATATTGTTTGGGACAAATAATTTATCTTAATTTAACACAGTAAAGAGTGCTTACCTTACTCATCTTTTACTTCAGCCCTGCTATGATTGATGGCTCGATTGACTGCTTACAGCTGGCATCCACAGCTCACACTTGCAGCCTGGCCCATGTTGGGCAAAGCTGTGGGCCTGGCTGAAGGCTGAGATGCTC
>JAVSBS010020518.1:37940-58755 GCA_033124195.1 Coracias cyanogaster | reverse complement strand
TCTCAAGACATGCTCAGAAATTGCACTTTCTGGCCTGAAATCAGCTGCGACATATCCTTGCTTTCCCTCCTAAACTCTGAAAAAGTACTGTTGATGTTGAGGCAAGCCAGTCAGCTCTGCAGTGAAGGAGTATACACCTCTGAGAGGAGCTAACACGGAAATGCTTTTCTATGTGAGTTAAACTGTATGAAGAGCTGTGAAACAATACGACAGGGAGGCAGAAATTCCTCTGTGTGATTTTTTTCTGCTCCAGTTGTGCGTGACCTTGGGTGGGAAGAATATCTTCCCATCCAATCTGAAAGTAACAGTGTCTCATTCCTGAGCAGAACCGATGTGCTGTAATAGAATGTGGAAAGTTGTCATTCTGAAGATCTGTAAGCATTTTCCATACATTTCTTTCACATATACTGTTTTCCACATTACAGAAGATACTTGTTTCATTTTGTTGTTAAATTTTGCTAAGATTTTAGTGCTACACTAAAAAGCATTTATATGTATTAAATCCCTTTTAATTATGAACCAGTAGATTTTAAAGCATAGAAGTGACAGGTTTCTAAGTGGACTGCTGGTTTGGTTGTCTTGATTCCAGATAATCCAGTTAGAAGCATCCAAAATTAATTGATTTTCAGGAACTAATGAATAAGTATCAACTGACTAAGAAGGTTATCTTTTTAATATATTGCATGCTGGTATCATAAAATCATAGCCTGAGGTTTTAAGTTATGATGGAAAAGATATAATAGCTGAGGAAAAGGTATCATCATTCCTTGAAGAGCCAAATTTCCTTTTAAAGTATGTGGTATCATGTTTCTTGGCTGGACTAATTCCTCCCATGTTATGGAACATCATCTACATTCATGGAACATGTCCAATTTAGTGATTTTTCTCTATTATACCATGTAAAATGCCTTTTACATACACAGCGTTGTACCTTGCTTTTGCTTAGTACTGCACAATGAGCATTGTATGTTTTCTAGAAAACATCCACTCCCGCTAATGCTCATATATGTGGAGCAGGTCTCTATGCAAACATAGGAAGACAAGGCAAACACGCTCACTCCACACATGCATATGTGGGACATTGAGAATTAAAACCATAAATATCAGGCAATGTGCGACTCCCTCTCTATGCCTCTGGCTGAATTACTTGTGATCATTTTTTAAAAATAAAGATTGGACACTAGTTGCAATCAAGTGTTTTAAAAGTCCCTTCATCAGAACTGGCTGTTTGTAAACATGACTCCTCACAGAAGGGCATCAGAAGGTTTTGAGCAGACAAGTGCTAAGTGTGTTAGATGTCTGATTCTTCATACATGTGAGCCCTCTCAAAGTCTTGTTACCCTCTCATATTATTAATCCTCCTTACTGAGGAGGAAACTCTTGAGCTACTCATCCTCAGACTCTTTCTAGTTAACTAACAAAAATAGCTCATTTGATTCATGTAAGGTATTTACATTGCTATACTGTGAGCTGAAGAGAGCTCCCAAGCTCTCTTTTTAGTCTGTGTCTTTCTGTTGACTTCAGGAAGCCTCAGATATAAACATTCTTACTGTGGACGTATAAAGGTACAAAAGAATTAAGGAGAAATGACTCTGCTCCCCTACTGATGCTATGTGTTATCTGTGAAGAGAATTTACCACTCTCAGTACTGAGCAATATAACTTCCTTGCTTAGATCTGAGATCCCTCTTTGACGACTTCTTCCAATGCATTTTTATTACTTATTGCCTCCTGCCTTCCTTCCTTTTCCTAGGTGAAACTCCTTCTTAAGCAGTAATTTAATGGAGCAAGAGAATATAGTCAAAGGCTTCAAAACTAGGAAATTGCTTATTATAAAGTTCTATAATGTATTTAATATGTTGGATCTACGCATGAAAAAATATGCATGAAAATATGTTGGATCTGTGCATAAAACATGACTAAACAAGCCTAGGATCTATATGAGTCTTGATATTTTGGCTCAGTACCAGTCTCTTACAAACTTTTTCCCACTCCGCTCACCAAAAACAATCTAGGGTTTCAGCCAGGGTTATCTATTTCCATATGCAGCCTATGATGGGAAAAGAACTTACAGGCATTAACAGCTCTTCCATAATGATAAGACAACAAAATTAAATACTGTCAAAGAACTCCAGCAGATTATTTTTTTCCCCTATGTAAGCCTAAGGAATTACATCAGATCCCATTTAGATAGCCCAAGTTTCAGGGGACAATTAATGACAGAAACAGTAATTACAGGAAAGGCTACCTCAAAGAGCCCAAGTTCCACATCAGTAACGAGCTGTTACTGATGGATCAAGAAGATAAGGCTACCTTTACGGAAAAACGGGAAAGGGTCTAAAAACAGATATTCCTGTTAACAATGGGAAAATATCTGGAGAACAGCCAAAACCTCATTTATTTGCGCAGCCTTTAGGGAAGAAAGTATTGTAATGTATGGTTGTCATGCTAGGAAAATAAAAAAGCAAACGAGCAACTAAAAGCCTGTTCAAACATAAATCTATCTTTAAAGGTAACATATAGGATTTTGTAGGATTTGTATACGATGAAGGTTTTGTAATGCTTTTGTGGATGGTTTGCGGATATTTATAATGAGAAACACAAAAGTGTGCATTAGCCTAGGAAAGAGAGAGCATGGTAGGGAATCCAACTTCCTATCACATCACTGAGCAAAGCATTGAAGGCGAAGAGGTATTTAAATTATCTAGTGCCAGGAGATGCGAGGGAGGAGGCTAACAGGTTCTGCAGCTGGCCTGAGCCAGAGGAATTACTTTGTTTGGTATAACGTTATGAACCTTCATGTGTTTGTTTCCCTGGGGGCAGGAGCTAAAACCTGTTGTGATGTGATAGTCCCTCACTTCCTGGAAGCAGGAGATAGCCCACCAGACAACTAATTACCTCAGCATACTGGGGCGGCCAAGCCAGCTACTTCCTAGAATATCCTGGGTCAGTCAATGAGCAAAGTGGTAAGAACTGCCACTACAGTTCCAAGAGGCTGATTAGAACTGCTGGGACCCAGCTCTAACACAATTTCAGCAGAGGGGAGGCTGAGCAGCCAGAGAGCAGAAGCAGGGACAAGAGATTGGCGAAGGACAAGAGTAGCAGACTGCCTAATTCTTGTGAGGTTTCCCATCATTTGGGCAGCCTCGAGTCAGCTAAAAGTGGCAAATTTAGGCACAGTTATCAATGAACCCCACCTGTATGCCAGCTGGAATTTTCTTCGCGCTTGTAGGGTGAAACAGGGCAATGTGTAGCCGGAACTTGATGGCAGTAACACTTATATTCACTACAGCTGCTCTCTGCTGGCTGGAGCTAGAACTAGACCTTCTCATCTGCTGGGGACTGCATGTGTTCCTTGCTTTTGTCAGCTGATAACTTCCTGGACTTCTGAATTATAAGAGTCTAAGTTTTACCCTACCATAGCAATGAAATTCCAAGAGTGCCAGGTCTGTAATTTACCCAATAATCATGAAGCCAGTAAGTCACAGCTTTAAGTGAGACCTGGTTAGGTCACATCTCTTAAAAGTAAATGAATAGGAAAGATTAAAGCAGCAAATTATTATCTTTGACCACCTATTATCAACTAGATGGCCTTATGCCTTTAAATCTGGAATAATTAGGGTTTTCTCCAACAATATCCAATTACATGACAAACAACCTTGGCGTCTAAGGCAGGAACCTCTGATATGCGTCACTTCTTACCTCAAGAAGACTGTTTATCAGAGTTATCAGTGCTGGCTGCTGAAAAATCAGCCTGCTATTGTTACATTCCCATTCAGAGCACTCTGTCTTCCAAAACATCCGAGCAGACCTGACAGACTGACGGCTGGGAGTACTTCAACATACTCTACCAGAGGGAGCTCCTGGGGGGAAAAAACCAACTGCATTCATTGCACTTCCTTCTTTATAGCCTGTGATAATGTAGCTGGGGAATGCAGGGACAGTGTCTCTTGTGGGAGACAAGGCAGCAAATACATACAGGAAATCTTCAGTACATATTTCTGATTTGCACTGATTTAATTCCAGGTTCTTGTTAATGCCAGTAGATGCAAAGTACAAAGACAGAAATGTCTTCCCTTGGGAAAAAAATGTCTTTTATGTACTGGGATCAATCACTCTCATGCACAGTAAAGTGTTACATTTCTGATTAGCCTTAGATTCCATAAGCAATAGAGACTGAAAATTGTTATTAGAACAACAGGTGTTTTCATTAAAATGCTTCCTAAGAATAGATTAGAAGGCAACATGAATGAAGTTTGTACAGTAACATCTTGTACTGTGTTAGAATAAGAACAGTCTCTATGAAGTAGAAAAACAAGGCATTAATTTTGTTACAGAATTGTTTGGGATATTCTCTAATAGAGATAGCTATTTGATATTTTATGTATTTAGCAACTTTGCTATATAATGTGCTAATTATGTGGGTGTTTGCATTCAATATATTTAAATTTGGTTTAAATTTTGGGTTATTTTCTAAAAACATCTACTGTTAGAAAGAAAAATTATCTTCCCAGCCTTTTTCCAGAAAAAGAGAAGCTTTTAACTCATGGGTAATAAAACTTTTATTAAAGATTAAAGAATGTAGATTATTAGAAGTAGCTTACAGCTGCTATGCATGGATATTACAGGTGAGACCTATCAGTCTCTGTTTCTTACTGAATATGAGAACATGGCATAGGTCATCAAGATGTTAAGGACTAGATCAAAAAATGCTCCTGAAATAGGATTTAGGAATTCCAAGTAGGATTTTGTGGTTAAATCCCAGGGTAAGACCCTGAAAATTCCCACTTAGCTTTTGTTTGACGTTGAAAATACTTCAACACTGTGCCTGGTGCAAATTTCTTGGTTTGCTTGCTTGCTTTTTAACCTTAAGACCCAGTTGGTATCTGAAAGATCTGAGTGTGAGCATGCTCAAAAGCACATCAGAT
The DNA here is from genome assembly GCA_033124195.1 of Coracias cyanogaster. NCBI lineage: Eukaryota > Metazoa > Chordata > Aves > Coraciiformes > Coraciidae > Coracias > Coracias cyanogaster. The sequence goes on along the minus strand of JAVSBS010020518.1, from coordinate 53,828 downwards.
TGGGGCAGAGCTCAGAAGCCACTGCTGCTTTCATATTTCCATCCTATTTGCATCCCGGCATGAAGTATTCTTCTACTTCCCCTTGTGTTCAGTCCAGCTGGCATTCTCAGCACTTGCCAGGTACAGGGTGTGGCTCATCACAAGATCTAGTGGTGACCATTACAAAATAGGAACAGGAGAAGAAGAGATGCCTTTTCTTTATATCACAATAAAACTGTGCAGGGGATTTATATAGCAGTTTACAATTCACATGGGTTATGCATAAAATGGTGTGTGTATGGGGGGAGCAGGTTAAATTTCATGGTCTGCCAGCGGAAATGCTTCTTCCACAGCTTGTAGCTCCCAGTAGAATGCCTTGCCTGTGGCGTTAGGTGTGCTGAGCAGGAACAGCCTGTCTATGCAAAGAAGAATTCAGGGTTCTCTGTGTATGTGTGTGCAGGAGTGAAATGCCTTTGTAGTGTAATGATTATGACATGCACCTAGGATGAGGGAGAATGGGGGATCTTGTCTGTGCTTCACAGTCTGCTCTTGGATTTTGTTGCATGACTTTCATGAGGACTTCTGGTTCAGAAACCACTGAGGAACACTTCTTCACTTGTGTGGAATTTTAATCGGAGCAGATGGTGCTGTAATTTTGAAATTTAATTTATTTTTGCCTTTTAAAGTAAGGGTTTTTTTTTTATTCAGGACTTTTCTAAAATTTAAACTAGATTTACAGTAGCTCTCTGTGGTTTAACAGTTGGTCAGGTGCTTGTGAGCTAAATCAAATGCAGGAGTGAGAGTCCTCAAGTGAAAAGGGACTGTTTGTCATTAGTTAGTTCATCTTCTTTTTCTAACTGGCTGATAAGCTATATCCAGATGCTTTCAAAGCCCCGCTGGGCCTGGAGTGACTGTTTCAATACTTAACCACTACAGAAGACAGAACCTGCCAATTCCCTATTCCAGTGTTGCTACTTTATTTAGTGGATTCGTATTCGAGTTCCCCCTTTGAACTGATGTTTGCATTTCTCAGGAACTCTGAGACTCAGACACAAATTGCTGTAATATTTTGCTTCGGAGAAATTACAAATAACTTGCCATAAATCCTTGCATTACACACCAGCCAACACTTTAGGGTAGCCTTATGAAGATGGGGAAAATGTAAGAGCAAAAACTGTTCTACTAAGATAGATGCACCAATTTTGATGGCCTGGCTTTGGGAAACTTGATTATATACAGCTTTTAAAATTTATTTTTTTTAAATTTTTTTAATAGTCAAAGAGTAGCTGGCAAGTGCTTATACAGCAGCGCTCATGGGAGAAAGCAGCCTGGAACTTGGGAGCAGGTGTTGCATTGGCTAACCCAAAATGGAGGGAGGATGACTAAAACCCTTCTTCGTTCTCATCCCTTGCCCAATTAAATCCAATTTAGAACAATGTGTTGCTATGCATTGCACCAACAATTAAAGGGAATAGAAGACCGACTTACTTATTTTACAACTGAAGAAGTCTGAACTGTAGTAATTGCTCTTATGAGTTACCACAGGATCATCAGTGAGCAGAGGGTGTTAAGACCAGAGTCTTACATCTTGTCAAGCAGACAGCTCCTCCATCAGCAGGACAGTCTCACAAGCGACTCAATAGCACTGATCTACAGTTGACATAGGCACTTGCTGCAGCAGCTCCATCACTCCCATTATGTCATCCACATCCCTGTGTTAACCTGACTCTGTCTTTATATCAGATAACTTACTACCACAAAGCAGGGTTACTGCATTTGGATAGAGATTTTACTTATCTCTAAGCGAATAAGGTAAAAAACTGGACTTTGGGCTGCAAAATATTTTTATCAAAAAGTTTCTGAATGCCACAAGGGATTGTTTCTATTGGTCAGAGTTAATTTAGTACTTGTTTCTCCCCCCCCACCAAAAAAAAAAAAAAAAAAAGCCAGTTTCCATCTGGAAATATTGGATTCAGAGATGCCGTAAGAATTCCTCAGGTGAGCCTTAGCAAGTCTGTCTCAGTATCCCATTTTCCTATGTGAACAAGGTTACTCAGTCAAGCTGACCCTACTGTGAGGTGTCACCAGGGACTACTGTCATACACTGGAGTAACTCAGCAAGAGACACAGTGATGTGCATCCCACATAAAAGACTGAAGTGTATGGAGCTTCGACGACTGTGCCTGTAAAACACCACAGCAGCATTTCTAAATATAAAGCTTGTTACCGGCCAAAGAATTTCCATGAAAGATAATTGGATTTGGGTCTCAAGTTTATATCTTTTACTGAAATGTAATTACAAGATCTGATTTCAAGAAGACAATTTTTGTCAAACATGTCTGAGAAAACTCTTCCTCCAGCCAGCTTTGATGCATACTTGTTATAAAAGGCAGGCAAGTTTTTGAGTAGAGGAGAAGCAGGCTTAGTGGCAGGAGAAATAAAGACAGGAGCTGAATGATGGGCCCTGCTTATTTGAACCTGTACTTCTGGTGTGGCGCCTACCAAGGGAGTTAAATGTGTCCATATATGAGATCCTGCAGCACATCTTGTTACTCTTGAGGCAGCTTCAGCAAAAATATAAAAAACAGATGGACAAAGGTGCTAGTAGCTAGTAGTTCAGTAATTCCTGCAGATGATCTTTCCATGTTGGGGAAGAAGCTTTCTGGCAGGACAGTGTTAGAGGGATTTATGCAGTTCCCTCTTCAGAGCCTGTTTTGCAGAGGGAGGGCTTGAGGCTGCACAGCTGCCAACCTAAAATCTTTCTAGATTTACTACTGGAAATTCACTTAAAATTAAACATGAGCAATGCCCTCCCCCAACAAAGATTAAGAACAAAAAATGTCAAGTAGGAAATGTTCAGGGTGAAGAGAGAACTGTGGTGCTTCTGATTAAAATAAAAATCAAACTCTGCCCCATCCCATCCTAGGATTTCAGAAAGCTTTCCAGCACACATCTGCCTTCAGTTTCCTCTTTGTTTATTCAGTCATCAATTATCAAGAGACTTTTTGTTTTGTCTAAATGAGCTGCACGATTTGAAGCAACTGTGGTATCTAAGATGGTTCTGCCTAAACCAAACACAGATTTGTTCATGGCACAGAGAAACTGGATTGGATTAAAATAAAAATATCCAAAACCAACAGAATTTTCTCTCTAAGCTGTTCTGAGGGTCATTATAATGTCATTTTCCCCTGTGAAACAAATAATACACAGACTTCAAAAGCCCTGAGTGTTGTTCTCGAACAACAGAAAATGAATGAGATTAGACATCATGATTTATGATGCTTCCATTCCTCCTTTTTAAGAAAAGGGAAATATGTTAATAAATAAAGTCACATGAACTCAGATTCTTTTAGCTCCTAAAATATTATGACATGCACTTGCCTAAAGAGCCCTCTAGGACAAATGTACAATGACAGTAAGTGCACTTGCGACTTAGAAGTGGTAGCCGCCTGGACATATTATAACCTCTGATTAAACCAGTGGGTTGAAGCCTGTTGTTATGCTCTCTGCTGATAGCAAGAAATCACAATGGAACGCCTGCCATTATCTTTCCTTTCCAACAGGGAAAGTCACACTGTCAGTGACTGCTACATCATGTGGCTACTAACCAGGGACTTGAATAACGTATGCTACCCCTTAGCTTACTTTCACATCCTCACAGCCCCTTCCATAGGAGCAGTCTTGTGGTGATTTTAATTGAATATTCACAGAACAGCTGGGTGTATTGGCAACTGTATTTGAGGATTCCAAAGCAAAGGAAAGTAATAGCGGTTTAAAAATTATTTTGTTGTATAGCAGATACTGACCTGAGTCTGTAAATATAAAATGCTGGAAAGCAATAGATAAGAAATTAGGTTCCATTAGAAAATCTTTGCAGGGCAGTTAGAGCTGAGGAAGGTAAAATTTCTGTCTTTTTGTTAGAAAAGCAATGACCTGTCTCTTGACAAATGCCTGTCTCAGTCATCAAAGTGCCAGAGCCCATTCTGGGACTTGACAAAATGCCCAGTCATGTACCTTAACCATAAATTTTTCTTCCTACTTTTGTATAAACCTGTAATACAGCTCATGGAGTGAAAATGCCCTGGCTTCTTTTTAAGATGATATTCGAGATTCCGCATAGTATTCAGTAACAAAACCAGCCATAAGATAAAAGTACTTGTATTAGTATGGTCTACCTTTACATATTCTTATCCAAGTGGCTGAAGGACACTGAAAAGAACTGTCTTCTTCTGTCAGCACAGTAATGTGTTTCTTATTATGATAATGTTATACAATTCTGATGTCAGTTTATTACACTGTTTTCAGACAGAAAAGTCAATGCTAGGCCACTTGTCCTCACTTTCTCCTAATAACTGTCTACTAATAAAGTGTATGATGCCAGTATTTCTGCATTCCTTTCATTAGCACTCTGTATTATAAAACAAAAAGATATTACAATATTAATTTGTCTTGTATATGCATGAGTACAATGTGAGGACCCCGCTATTGTATGTCAATAAACAAAGGTATATGATACTAGTAATTCCTTTGAATTGTGTTAAATTAAATTTTGCTCTGTATTAATCTATAAACTTGCTGTGAAATCCTGGCATAGAGTTAAAAGGTATTTTACCTTAACTTTCAAAAAGGATAATATTTCACATTGGACTAAATCACATTTGCCATTCCCCCAAAACCTGTCCTCTTTTCAGAGTATAAGACAAATGCCTGATAAAGTTTTAGGCTGGATGCACAAATTGATGGCATGTGTACTGAAAGTAGGCAAACAACATCCAGGAAAACACATGCTTACAGCCTGTCATAAATTACAATTTATCGGCATCCTATACTTCTTTAGTTAAACTTTAACTGAGCTGAATGGTCCTGAAGGCAATGTGTGGATACAGAAATCTGCATATTAGTGTATCTGTTGGGTTGAAGTCACAACTAGTGCTGATTCTCTGACAAGGTTCACAGAAGCAGGTAGCACAAGAAGAGCAAACTGGTTGAGTTAATCAGCCACAGCTGAGGCCCCAGTGCCTGCATTGTATATGCTACGGAGGATTTGGTTTGGACCACTTCTAATCTACTTCCATGGACTATAGCAGCTAGAATGCACTAGAGGTGCTCCCAGAGCCCATGGCTTGCTCTACTTCATGTGAAAGTAATTCAGTTTGTCTGTTCTGATACTGCTCTATAATGCAAACCAAAGTTTGCAGTAACTTGGGATAGCATCTCAAAACACACTCCTGATCTGACCTAAAACAGTAATGTAGACATACGCTTTACAAGGAGAGGCTATAGAAAAACCTCCTTAAAAATTTAATCGTGCGATGAAATGTATATTTAAAATGTTATTAAATCAACACTGTAATTCACATTAATGACTGAATTTAGTCTTCACATCTAAACATTTCATGATATAGTCAAATTCTCTACCCACAGGACAGTGTGATCATCAGACCAATCTGGACTCCTTAAGCATCTGAAAAATCTTTTATTATGCTTTCAATTTACTTTATTCAATTAAAATTCAGGAGCTATTCAGATGTCAGAAAAGGTCCTGCAGCTATGTCACAGGTTGAGAAAGAGAGAAATTAAGACTAAATGAAGACAATGATGGAAATAATTAATAAAAAAAATTCACTATCTTCATTAATACAAATATGCTGAAAACTTAGAAATTGCTCTTATATTAAAAACCAAGAAATTATCAACAGATGAGGTTGATTAGGCTGATCTCCTATTACCCCCCATACTTAGAGCTGTGAGCACCATGAAAAAATGTCTGTACTCCAGGAATAATGTTAATCTTCTCCAACCACTCACATTCTCACTTCAGCTTCTTTAGCAGTTAATGAGGAGAAACAGGCATTCTCTGAGTAAGGTTCCCCAGACCAACTTTAGACATCTGAAGATGAGCCCAAAGGATGTACCTCTTTCTCCTTTTCAACAACAAAAGGGAAGATTAGATGATGTCTGTAGACTTTAAAAAAATATTTTTTATACAGATATTTACAAATATTCTGTCAGAGGAATTACATTCCAACTATCTTCAGCATTATTTCATCTGCAGAGTGAGAGGAATGTCCTATAAGGGAAATCCAATAGAAGCACTCACTGAACTTTTCTGTAAGAAATACAGAGATCTCTTGACATGGCTATTTGAGATTCATAAATTCAATTTCTTGTTGCTAAATCAAGTTTGTGTTATTTACTACCAATATTCACCGTCATGCTCTATTATTCCATGAGCCCAGAGCCTCAAGTATTTGGATCAGATCATGGCTTGAGCATACACAGAGCTAGGCACTGCGACTGACCCAGGCATGGGAATGTATTTCAGCCTATGTGATTTTTGGCTTCAGTGAAAATACGTAAATACATGCTTCAGTCATTTGATGATCAAGGAATGATCTAAGAGATCAACTTAATGCTTTAACAAGTATGAGATGTGCAAGGAAACAACAGAATGTCATTAGAAATGATGATTTATTAAAAAAAAAGAAAAAAGAAAAAGGAAGATAAAGCCATCAAGGAAAGCTAGCTACCCAGCCATCAAGGCCAAGGAATAGCAGGTGTTTGATTTTGTGGGTTTTTATTTTTTATACTAAAGGTGAAAAAAACCCCCTACAAATAATATACTCCCAATTCTCAGTAAGAGTGGTAGAATTAATAACAACATTTCAGAATAGCAAACATTTTTGTCTCCAGAATACAATGAGACGTCCTTTACAACACAGAGCAGAGAAGAATATAGGAAACTGCAGTTTATGAACATTTACAGCCAGGACCTGAGTGTTTGGAAGCACAGGAATTCCATGGATTTCTCAGACATAAATCACTCTTATTAAGGGTAGCTACACAGTAATCTATAGGTAATTGCAGAGCCAGTGAAATTGCAACGTATTACCAAGCAATAATTAAAGCAACAAAGATTAGTTGTTAGAGAAGAGCTCAAACCACAAAATATGCATTTGAACAATTTGAATCTACGTATGAAAATTTCACATCTGATTTTATTATACTTATGTTATCATGAAGGGATGGCTGGCTGTAAAACTGTGCGTAAGTGTTATCTTCTCCAATTCAGTCCCATTAATAGATCTAATAATTTCTCCCCCCACCCTTCTCATTTTTTGAGAGAGCAGTATTACAGCAGTATGGTTAGTCACAGCAATTTTCTGTACTCAAGTACTATGGGTGAACACATCCCACACATAACCGTTTGGACAAAAGAAGATGGGAAATTATGTGAATGCAGTCCGTGTTTAGACACGAGGTTAGGCATGAGGGAAAACCAAACTGTGAGGCAGCAGACTAAATACGCACTTGAAATCTTTTTTCCAATGGCAGATCAGCAATAACTATGTGACAAATACCATGAAATAAAGTATGAGATCATCTTCAGTAAATCAATCTAGCAACCGTTTCTCTGCTTTATCTAAGAAGTGCCTAGTTAAAGAAAATTTAAAAATAAAAGGAAAAGTGGGAAATAAAACTCAGGATTTTCTTTTTCTTACATGTGTGTGCTCCCCCAGATGGGGTGCAAGTCATAGGCCTATTTGTTATCCTTCTGGAGCCGTACCCAGCATTTTTCCTTGTGCAGGGTCAATAGAGCACCTAAGCCCAACTTGTGTTGGCTGTAGTTTGGTAGGCAAGAAAAAAGTGGGTGCGGTGGGTTTTAACTACTTAAGGGCAATGAAGCCCCAGAATTTAAAATTTCACTAAATTATTACATAAATAGGCAGCAGAATGAAATCCTTCTATGTGCAGCATGGTTTGGACAAAAAGGAGGGTACTTCTTAGCTTCACACTGCATTAAATTTTCTAGTACTTGTAGCCATGCTTGGAGTGCAACGGCTGGATTAGGACTTACAAACCTGTGTTTTTTCTAAATGTGATACGTGGTGAGATTTTCCAGCCAAATCAAAAAAGCCTTTTCCATAGAAAGAGAAGCTCGAGTCAGGGGTTTTCAGGAATTTTTAGTTGGGGAGGGGGTGCTTTTTAATAATCTCTTGAACTTTGGTATCTCAAAAGGTTCATGTGGTCCCAATGAAGCGCTTTTGTAAATGTGGGCACCACAGCAACTCCCCCTTCCAAAGAGAGCCATCACAGTGTGTTTACGTCATAGTGATGGTGTCAAATCCTCGTTATTGTGTTCCCTCCAAGTCCCCTAACACCACCATTTCTTTCCTACACCAAGCTTAGGCATAAAATAAAACAATATATGGATCAAGTTAATGTTTTAGCAACAGAAAAAAAGACAAACAGAAATTACATTTGGAAAAGTGTTTTATATGTCAGTCTTTGCCTCTTTTAGCACCTTTCTGAAAGGCAGAATACTGCAAGACAAATGGTTTCAGTCTGACCTGATTTACAGGACAGCACAGGATAAACAGGTGGTCACTGTCACTCAGCTACCAGGCTATATAATTACCTAAAATAGTAATTAAATCAGAATTACTGCAATAATAAGATGGTATTAGAGAACTGCACTTTAAAATATACTAAGGGCATCAGAGTTTACAATTTATTTTATCTTCTTTGGTTTCTTAACCAAATTAATTGAATAGTCATGAAACTAGGAGATGGATTTGATATTTACATTTTTTGTGGGTTTGAGCACAAATCTCATGATAGTAGACAAAGAATTCCTACTTGTTTAGCATAAAATGATAACACAGTAATGAAATGGCACAATGATGGTGTGTGTACACTGTAAACTCCTTGACAAAGGAGTCTCTGTTGTGGTCTCCTGCCCACTGGTTTGCCACTTTCTGTCTCCAAGCTATACTCAAACGTAGGCAGCCTGGCATCTTGGCTGTGGGGTCTTCCACATAAAGCATGGGGCGATACACCAAGTTGTTAGCCTCATCTGTACTGCTATGGCAAATAGATCATGAGCATTCTTGGAGAAAATAGGTGAGATTTAGAAAGCATTGTGTTTCAGGAAGAGACAGTCAGCTGGGGGGGGGAGGTCCTAAATCACATGAAGGAGCAATAAGGTTCTACTTTGATGGTGGCGAGATCACAGAGATATCAACTTTTAAATGCATTTACAAGCATAATTCTACGATCAAGAGTCAAGTCTTAATTATCAAATGTGTTAATATACTGGAATGATATTTTAGGGAAAAAAAAGTATTAGAAGTTATTTGAAAATCTCTAGAAGAGAAGAACTACTGTTCCAGATTTCTTATCTACATCATACTGTCCTTAACAGAATCAATTGTTGGTAGAGAGACTTTCATTGACAGTTGCAGTATAAAAGATGAGTGAAAAGCTTCTAGTGTGGGCTTGTCTGTTTAGATGTGAATTTATCTACATTAATAAGATACCAAAAAGATATATAATGTTTATTTTTCTGTATTCATTGACATTATTGCTTTATAGTGGAAAAAACCCCACTTCCCTTTATCCTGTGTTGGAAGCTGCTCATGGAATAGAAACAAATCTTTTTGTAGCAGATATCCTAACCTCCCCCCTCCCACCACTATAATGTTCTGTCCTGATGGACAGCATAATGATGCATGTAGATTTCTTGCTAGTCACTGTAGATTTTAGGACTTTTTCCCATAAGCATATTGCTCAATTTTACAAAGGTTAGTTCATGTGCTTATGTCATGTTATTTGCACAGATAGAATACTTCGTCTGTGTAAGGTCAGATGCACATGTGAGTCTTCAAATGCCTGATATAAATAGTCTGTGTATTTGGCTATTTAGAACACCATTGCTCATGCGTGCCTATCAATTTCAGTAGAAGTTATGCGTGTGCAAGAGTTGTAGGGTCACATTTCAGATGATGTCAGTGAGGGCTCCAGAAAGCTTCGCTAAAACTGAAAAGCTTGACTGGTGCAGACCCATTTGACTGGCTGCCTCACTTCTTTTTCTCCCTCTGCTACAGGACACATTGACACATTTAACTATTCTTCAATATTTATTTTTCCCAGCAAGTTATACAGTTATTTACCTGATTACTTTTCTCAAAGTAAATTCTAATACTTCACCCCCCTCAAAGCGAAGGTGAGTTCAATGGTTACGTAAGGCAGAGGCCAGCCAGCCAGAGTCTTGCCAGTACCCCTCAGCTCTGGCTTTCAACACCATTGTTATTCCAGTAAAGTCTCTCTTTCTTAAGCTGTGGCTGCCAACTCTGTTCAAATGTGTGGTGGTTTTCTGCTGTGGGCAAAAAGCCACCAAGACTGAAGCTAGATCCATGAAACTTGTTTCATGGCTAAATGCCAATTCCTTTAACTGTAACTCTCCATAGGTAATAAACAGTGGAAGTATGCCGCAAAGCAGCTTTTTTTGGGGGGTGAAGGAGGTAGACACCTCTCTGTGCTGGAATATGAAAAAATTGTTGCCCCGAAGCAACAAAGTTATGTTCTAGTAGTCTGGGCAAGAAAAAAAAGGTGCCACTCCCCAGCCCCCGCCCCCCCCATTTGTTTTTTTCTTGGACAAATTGAAAACGGCTATTTGTGAGGAAACTACTTTTATTCCGAACAAGGATTCATCTGTCTGCTCTTGCAAGGATTAAGTCTACACCAAAAGGGAAACAAAACTCACTCACATTATTCCTGTCTGCGCGGAATTTACAATAATGAAAAGAAAGCACCTCAGCTATTTGCCATGGGGCGTCTGGAAGGCTTGCGTTTTCATCTAACTAACCAGCTCCTTAAGGAGGGCAATTCACATTTCCCCTGGAAAAATCTCTGCAGACACCAGAATTGGCCAGAACGATATGTGATCTCTTAAAAATCTACCCTGCATTTCAGTAAGGAATAAAGACCAAATCCAGTAGTGAAAGACTGGTTACTAGAGTAAAAAACTAGATAATTTGCTTTTATCATGCATCCTCCTTCCTTCACTGTCATCAGTAAGAATGAACAGATTAAAACTGATGAGACAATTTAATTTTGTGTGTATTATGATGAGTGCAGTTCTCTACTTTTTATACAGCAAATATAAGGATAACTGTATCTATTCTCTATAAACTGGTATTTATTTATACACTGAAGTTTCTTTTCTAGTTAGCAGACCCTTTTCCTTCTGTACTAATCCTAGAGCCTGATATGGGAACATTATTCTTTGTGGGATAAATTTATAAAACTCAGTGCTTTGCCACACAAAGGTTACTGAGTTAGCTTTGGATGAGCTAGTTAAGATGTGAGAACCAGTTAAGTTACCTTGACTTTGGACTCTTCCAAGCTAGTATGCAATTCTTCCCAGCAGAGGTAATTAGCTTAGGCATCCAACCAGCAATTTTCACAGCAAACTAACCCAATTATCTCTGCATGATACGACATTGTGTCATGTCTGGGACCAGAATATATCTATGTATATATGGGAAAAATTAACCACAGGTTGTGCCATTGAAAACAGCAGTGCGTGCTCTAGGGAGAGGGATATTTCCTTGCGCCTTTCATAATATAAATAGCTGGGCTAATAACCACATAGTGAGTACCTTGCTATATGCTCAATTTTTGTGCCAACTATCTTTTTTAGGTCAAAATCATTATAAGTAAAGGGCATGAAGAGCCCAGGGTTCTAACTTCCATGATGTAGCATAAAGCAAAAGCTTTCTGAAATCCAGTTTGGCATTATCTAGCAATTTTGCCATGGCTGAGTGACCTCAGTAACTTGATAACAGCTCCAATTTAAGCAGGGCAGTGCAGATTTTCTACCTTGCACTGGAAGTGCTGATTAGCTACCAGCGGCTCCAGAGAGACTTGGGAAATTCAAGGGAAGCTTCTGACAAAATGCTTTTGTCGACAGTGTGTTATTTTTAAGACTTACATTACTATAGTACTTCTGCTTCTCATTGTACTTACAGATTTTTCTTGTTGATTCTAAGAAGTGAGGAAGCACTTCTCTTCCCATTTTTCAAAGGACAATGGATGTGCAGGGATGTTTAAAGCCTTAGGCAATGCCAGCCTCAAGAAATATGTGTCAGATTTACAATCTGAACACTGGTCTTCAAAAGGCTAAGGTAGGCCACTGACTGACTTTCTTCTATGATAGTTACAAAAGCTGTGTTGCTTTAACTAGTAAAACGTATAGAAGTGTAAAGAAACAAACACAATGTGAAGCATAAGAGGGAGAACATAATTTTCTGTAAGAGCTTTAGTACACAATTACACTGGTACTAAGCAGATATTGGGCAGAGCACATAGTTATCACAGCCTCAGGAAGCAGTGCTAAGTGACCACGTAATGTACTTGGATTATATTTCACACTTGGATTATAAATATACATCACTCCAATGCTGAAATATGAGGCATTAAACTGATTTTTTTGCTCTTAACATCAGGTTGCGTCATATCTAGTCAGTCCATTGAAATGCTACCTACTTTTGCTACAGCGGTTGTAAGCGTTTAGGCATTTATTTATCTATTACTTCCTGTTTTCTAGCAGGAAAATAGGTGTAGAATAAGAGTTTCTCAACCTTTATAGAAAAAGAACCTCATCCACATAATCCATGTTATCTCAGGAAATGTGGACTCACAGTAGCAAGCCTTGCGTTCCTCCTAAAAATCTTTAAATTTGAAGCTGAGCCAGAACTGTTAGTATAACCTAGATACAGACCTTTTCTGACAAAACCAGCTGTTACCATTTTAGAGTACTGCTTGATAATGTACAGTTCCAGGTACGAACTGGTCTCATGTCAAAGATTCCTGAAAAGACACAGTCAGTACTCCAGGTTCCCGTGGGTCTTTTCTTCCTAAGTAATTATTATCTTACAGTTGCTGGCACTTGCCCTCTAGATTTCTCTCAGCACTGTGTCACTGTTTCAGTAAATGACAGCATGCCTGTTTCAGCATATTTCAAAGATCATGTAGTCAAGAAAGATGTCCCTCTCTGAAGGCACATTGTGCATTGTTCACTAATTACACGCACAGATGTTATAACATCAGACTTGCATTGATCAGTGACAAACTTTGTCCTTCGTTCTCGGAATTCCAATTCCCTTGTAAAATCTGAAATTAGACCCTACATAATGCATTCAGCACAAAGTCTTAGACCTTTTTGTTTGCACGATTCTGTCTGTCTCATGCTCTTCTGTACAGGTTTCAGTAAGACAGGAGAGGTACCAAAATGGACACCCTCTGGCTTTGTAGCACTACCAGAACCTTACACATTTCTGTGATAAACCAAGACAGTGGAGTTTGTGTCCAGTAGTTGCTCTCATAGCAACTATATAATGCTAGTTTCTACTTCCTGTACCTCTTATAGATCCAATTGTAAGATATCCACTTGCACTTAGAATGATGTCAGCTCTGTACATTATTTGGGATGCCTTGGGGTGAAATGTAATATCCTATATTATATATGACACTAGAGTCCTTAATTTTTTAGAAACACTGAAGAATAATAATAGCAGGCAAAATATTTTTAAATACAAGAGATGTAGCCTCTGAGAGCCAGTTGCACCTTTGGCATGTCCCCCTGGAGTCATTTTTACATTCCTAGCAGTTTCCTTATAGAGCACAGCATATGTTCTCATTCTTACACATGCATATAATACAAGACATAGATAAGAATACAGGTAATGGAAACAAGGCCTTGTTTTGCTCACTGCTCCTAAAGAATCATTTGCATTAATGATGATGCCAAACTCCCAATTTTGGACTGACTTGTTACAAAAATATCAAACCAAATCATGAACCAACTTGTGCAGAAGACTTTAATCTTTAGGTCACTTTTTGTTCTTCCCTCTCCCACCCCCCTTTTCTACCCTAATGGATAATAATATTTGTATGAGTATAACTTCCTTAGAACTAGAGTATTGTGAACTCAATGGTATTTAAGCTGTAGAGTATAATTGGCATGGCAAAGGATCACAAGTGTATCTTTTGTGTCAGCTTGTTCCATTAAGAACCTCTAACCATGGATCATTGATGTAACAGATCATTACAGCCCATTGTGTCAGTTCATCTGTTGGGATCTGTCCACTATAAGCATGACAGATTTCCTCCACAGCAATTATAGTCTATTGCAACAATAGGATTTAATGAATATAAACAACTAACCACATAATCTATTATTACAGAACACAGCTATGCACCCAGACGGGAATTAAGTTCTTAGACATTGCCAGTTGCAGTTTTAAAAATCGTGACTATTTCAGTCTTCATGCTATTAGATGCAGTGCTCTAATTTACAGCATACATTTATCTCAATGCTGGATGGTGAAAAGCCTTCAAAATTTAAAACCTAATCCTGCAAGTGTTCTGTAATTTCATTTTTTTCTGGGTAAACATTATTGTCGAGGTTTTCAGACACCTACTCCCTCTCTTTCACTGTAATACTGTGATGCTAATGTTTCAGTACTAGAATTGTAATTGAAACAAGCAAATACAATAAAATTGGCCACAGAAATCAATGAAACATAGCAGAAGATTCCTGTATTGTTTCCAAAGAAGAGACACTTCTACTTAACATTAATTTTTACAAATGATGGGCAAAGTTCTATGCCCATACAAATCTGTAAAATCACAGTGATTAAAATTTTGCTGATTGATGCAGCTGAAAGTCTGACCTATAAACTTTTGATACATATGTGTGAAATTAATATTTTCTTTCAAAGTACAGATCTTCAGCTTTTGAATATGAGTTCTGGACTTGAGTACATCAGAGGTTACAATTATACTGTTGGGACAGCAACATCTACGCAGATGGGCACTACTGGAATATATATATACTCTCTTTCAATAATTGAAAATTCACCATAAAGAATATATTAGTGAGGACTACATGTGGATGAGCTATGTAACTGTCATTGTGAATCATCATGGCCATTGTCATGTACTTTTGAGAAGAAATTCCCAATTAAATGTACTTCCATAAACTTCTTGCATCAAAAGGGGAAAAGACTTTTACCCTTACCTAGCATGCGAACACATCTGGCATTCTGGTCAGGACTATCAAATGAGATTTCTCCGCACCTCTGAAAAAAAAAGGATATATTTAAGGACTCTGTGTTAGTATCGCTGTCCTTCTCCTCTGATACATCTGTTTACATTTTGGAAATAGACATGTTCAAAGGCACACTGTAAAAATGTCAAAATCAAAACATTGTCAAGTAGCTGAAGTTTGAGGAAGAATGGACATTGCTTATGCAATGATGGGTCAACACTGTATGTATTCCACAGTGTTCACCAAGAAAACCTCAAGGTAACACCTATTGTGTTTGTACCTACAGCTTTTGTTACTGCCTGATCGATGTTACTGTTTGTTACTGTCAGACCCAATCATACAGATGGCCCCATGTAGCACTGGTAGACATTGTAGCTCTCTCCAGTACACTGGCTTAGATGTCACACAGCTGCATCCTAAACAGGATCTATGAAGTGATCCAGTTGAAAACAAAAAAAACCCAGCTGATCCAACAATTTATATTTCTGTAAAATTAACTTACTTTTATTAAAAAAACCAACTCTTGAGTATTTATTAAGGAAAGCTGTAGTGTCACAAAACTTGAACTCTCAATAACACCTATGAATAAAATTGGTTTTTGTAAGGTGCAAATAATGTATATTTCTATGCTGACATATTTTGTTAATGAAAAATAATATTCACATGTGCAGATATATTATCAGAGCTGATGTTGTGTCCCTATACAAACCCAGTGAAGGAGCATCACGAGAGTTAGGATCAGAATACAGAAGTGTTGGATTGTTTTCAAAGACATTGTTTTTGAGTCCTTTATGCAGACAGGCATGTCAGTTTAGCTGCCAGAAGAAAGATAATTGGTGTGGCTCATGAGTCTGTTCCAATTCTGATTAAAGTCAGTCAGTGTATATATTCCACTCACTTCAGTAGTGGTTGCTTCAGGTGCTACAAATAAGAGTCAATTTTGTATCACTACACTCAAAGCTCATGATAGGGGCTTAAGAATAGCCTCATATTTTGTAGGTAAAAGTGGTCCT
>JAVSBS010020518.1:23686-37840 GCA_033124195.1 Coracias cyanogaster | reverse complement strand
GTCCTTACTTCCTTATCTACATACTTATGGTTTTAGTATCTATGATGAAATAGGAATAAAAGCACAGTGGTTCAAGTTTGGAAATATCACTGGCTTTCTATCTTGTGTAAGACAAGGTGGTTAGTATTGTCTTTTTTGTTGTGTTTTATTTGTTAATAAAAGTGAGATTTTCAGCAAATATTAAAACCTGCAAAGAATCAGGTAAGTAAAAAACCCTAGAACTTCAAAGAAGATGAAACAGCAACAGTTTCAGAAATGAACAACACATTTGGAACTCACTTTTTAAAAAATAGCCTTCACCTCCCTCTCACCAAAATAAACACAAACAAACAAACAGAAGCCCATCTCCCACACAGAGTCTTTCATATATCAGTACATCTACAGAGAGCAAACAGACACCTGTATTAACCTTTCTAGGTGGAAGCCCATACTCCTGAATGATTGCAAAACAAAAACAACACCCAGCATTTCAAAGTTAATTTTATGAATGCTCTTGCACCAGCTCTCTGTTAGGAGCCAGAGAGAAAAGGACTATTTATTCTTATAGGAAATGTTAAGATATTGGCATCTTTTCACAGAAATCTGACAGCTTCTTCTTCATGACCATAAGTATACTTAGACAAACACAGATGTAAGAAAGCATGTCAACATTGACTACTTGCCTCACTTCTGAATTTATGCTGCCAAAGGTTGAAAACCTTTGGTTATTTCTTATTTGGTCCCTCAGACACATTGTATTTTCCAGTCATATTTATATAAGCATCACATTTCTGGCTAGCAAACGATGTCTTACAATATCTAGCAATACTCACCAGTTCTGGTGTTATGAAATTGGGAAAACAGCTAATGTTCCCCGGAGTCCACTAACATCCCACACAATCCATTATGGTGATGGATGAACTTTGAGAACTTTGCAAGTAAGATTCAGATAACTGTATACAAGTTCATAGCCTTATCTGAATTCCCTTAACCCGTGCAATGCACAGAGCTGCCTGAAAATCATGCTGCAACAGTCAGCCTAGGATATTTTTCACTACTAACACTGCAGCTGGAAATACTAGGAGAAAAAGCTTCTGCAGCAGTTTGATTTCTGATGCCAGGAAAAGCTCATAGGTACACATCAATGGATGAAAAATAAGCTGTTACCAAACTGCTCTGAGCATCTGAAAAAGACTTAATTGGATCCTGGATGTGTAAAGTGGCACAGAAATGCAGCAGGGACTTATTTTTGCTTATCAAAAAAATAGAGTTGTTTGGGCATTTCTGCTGTTAGCAAAGGTTTTCCATGAACAAAAACTAAAGAATGACTTAAGGTTTTAATCTTTAGGATTAAACTGAGACTTTGCCACCGCTGCTATGAGTTCCTGCCAGGGCTGGATAAGCTTCTCCTGTCCTCTTCCTGGCCTGGCTTCCCTTTCTGGTTTGGGCTCATTCCACCTCCTTGTATATCAGGGCTGGTATTGAGAGATGAGGCCAAGAGTCTCTCCAGTTCCAATCCAATTCCAAACTAGTCTGAAAGCAGCTGCTCATTCTCTCCTGAAAGTTTCTAAATTGGCTACAGGGTCAGTCGTGGACCTGTCATGGAGCAGGAATATGACACTAGGTGCTGGTTATTCCATTTTTCAATTTCAACCAGTCAGAAAGCAGAGAGAGGAGGAAGAATAACCCTGGACATATCTACTGTATGTATGCAGACCTATTGCACACATGTGGATCACCACATCTGTCTGTTGGGGAAGCTGAGAAAGAAATACAACATCTCTTTTAAAGATTGGCTGAACAGCCTGTAGAAGCTGCTGCTTATAAGCAGCATTAGCTGTATTCATAGAGTTGAGTCTGGAATAAGAAACCATTTTTCTGTTCCCAGTTTAGAGAAGTAAGAGTATAAAAGGCAAGCTGTAAAGATCAGACATATTATCCAGTTAGGAAGAACAATGAACTCAAACAGGAGAGCTGCCTCTGAACTTAACTTCTTGAAATCTGTTACGAGGTTGGATTCATACTCCCGACCTATATTTGAAGCTCATTGAATTGCAAGATTTCACTCTCTAAAAATACGATAAATCATATTCGGGGATCTAAATGATCCCTGAGTTTAGGATATTTTAAATTTCAGTTTGGGCTTTATTTTTTTTACCTACAGCACTGGTAGGACTGGCTCTGCTATATGTAGTCCTGGTTGTTGGGCTGGTGAGTTTACAGAGGCAGCCTTGATGAAAGTAATACTGCTGGTTTTCACTTTCCCTGAAGTGAGAGAGGATTTGTTGTTGAAAGTCTTAAAGCATTGCTATGCTTGGAAGTGGTCATATTTAAAAAAGAAGCAGGTAAATGGAAGTAAAATTCACCCCTCCAAATCTTCATTATACCTTCATATCTATTGAATCACTGAGTTTGGGACTAGAGTGTGGTTCAGGTTTTTTTTTTCTCTTTCTGGAGAAGAGGAAAGTGTAGTTACTTTCAGTTAATATTTTCAGTAATATAGATGTATTTCCATATGGGATTGCAGCCTGCAATTTATTATGCATGTAAGTATTTATATTGATATAAGAAAAGAAAACAACAAATCATCTACTCTCATTTCCCTTTTCTGAGGTCAGATGCATGTTATGATGTTAAGTCTGTAAACAAGCTGAAATGTAATAAACTAGAATGAGAGTTACAAGTCCCTCATGCAAAAAGAGAATCACAAAGAGCTGAAAGTGGAGCTTAAAAAAACAAAGAGAAAAAATTGAAAGAGTTGCTGTTAGAGAATAGGGGCAAAAGGACATGATATTCAGATGAAATGTGACATGAACTCAAGTCCTTTGATGAGTCAAGTAAATTAGAGAGCTTGAAGCCAGCCTGGTTGGCTCTAATGGCCCAGTACCACCTGTCAGGAAAAGGAAATACCATATTACACAGGCATCATCCTCCTTAGCTAAAGACTTTGCTGCAGGAGGGAGCTCTTGGGCAAGAGGACCTCTTTGTAAGATATTATGAGGACTACACAGGAAAATAGGAAGTCTTCTGCAAGGAGCCCTGGGCCAAAACAGTGTAAGTAAAACTGCAGAAAAAGAGGGCACAACTGGCAGAAAAAACGTTCATGCAGAGAGCGGATGGAAAATCTACTCTAGTCAGTTGTACTGATGCGGTAATGCATCTCACATTACCTCTCTGGTATTACGTGATCATTTATAGGTTGAGTTTCCATTTCCAGCATGCCTGGACTCACACCACCTGCATTTGAGGATTTGAGATATGTAGCAATAAACAGGGTGTATATACCCTGGGCAGAATATGCCCTTAGTTGGGTTTTATTTTTTTATGTCGTGGAGAAAACTTTATATATGAAAAAAAAGTTTTTCAAGCCATTCTATTCAATTTCTATCACTATGGTAAATTAAAGCATTGCATGTTTTGAGAAGAGAGATGCAAATCAAGTGCATGAAATAAATAGGGCTAAATTCTTAACCATGACAAAATTCAACAAGTGAAGGTCTGGAAGTTTATGTCATAAGAATTGCAGTAAGTGGCATGCTAATTTTCTACTTATTAAAAGTATGTAATTAACAGTTAACTATTGTAATAATTTTAGAGTGTATAGTGTTTTAAAAATATAATAAGAGTTTTTCCGGCATGAAATTTGAAATGCACAATTTTGACCCTTTTAATCTGTGGACAACCAAATTTTTAAAAAGCCATCTTAGTCAATTAAGAGGTAGGAGTAAGAACCATATTTGTAGGCTTCTTCACTCCTGTTCTGTTCCACACGTCCTCAGTATGGTGTTCAACACGTCTTCCTCTTCCAACATGGCAATTATCAATGAGGTACTTGAAGTAGATGATCAACCAAATATGACAATAAAGATTGGACAATCTTTTTTTTATAGGAGGTGACAAAGATTATTATACCTCCAAATAGAAGACGTGTTAATTACAGATCGATTGCAGGCCAAATATTTTTAAAGATTTATATTTTTTAACTAGCTTTAAGTTAATAAGCCCTGCTTGTACCAGTTGTAGAAAGAAGTGGATTCTACATAAAAACATTGTTTGCTAAGTTTTTTCTTTTTCTTTATTTTTTTTTTCCCCCAGAGTACTGCATATAATTTCTCATTCCCTTAGAAGTCAGAGTTAAAAGTTATACTCATAGACACAACGGATTAAAAGAATTGAAGGCAGAGCAAGCAGTTTATATGCTTCTATGAAAAAACAGATGACCTCAGGGGCAAAAAATGCTACTGTTATTCATATTTCTGTTTTCCTATTACGTTCCTGTCTCCATCATTTTTAAAAAGTACTTGAATAAAGTTCTCGAATATGTAAAAGCATCATTCTAATTGCATAAGATGCAAAGATTGCTAAGATTTATATATGCAAAGTCTGTTAGTGTGTAAAGCAACACTACTTTTTAAGTCTTAGCAATCTTTTATAAAAACAACTGGCCACTCATATAAATAGCTGAAAATTAAGGTTAATATTTCACAAGGAGTCAGGCCACGTGCTCTTCTTCTTCAGGCTGCCTGGGAGAAGATTTAAGGTGTATTCATCCCAAATACTGATGAAATACCACAGTGTAGTAACTGCCGAATTTCCAATTTCTTGTTACGCTTGTGGTATTTCCAGCTCTGTTCTCCTCTCTGACAGGGACTAAAGAAGATACAGGAACTACCACATATGTACTCTGTTCTGCCTGCAGCTTTTTTCACAGGCACCTCCCCAGAACGAGAGCTTTGTAGTACTGTTAGTGATTAAATCAATATTTATGTAAAACAATGAAGTTCCCTACCTATGCTCTGCATAATCTTGAGATGCACTTAAATGTCAAATACTTCTGAATTTTGCTGAATCTTTACCCATGGCCTTTATCAGCCTTAGCATAGGAAATTCAGCCATTGTTTGTATTTGTTTGGAGACAAAAACTTATTTTTTCTGTATTAAATTTAACAGGCCCACATTTGATCAATTTTCTCTGGAGTGAATGATTGCAAAAAGCTCACTCTATTCATATGACCTTGAATTGTAAACTCTTAATTCTTCAAGAACTTTATTTAGCCTTTCTTACATGAAAATATGTATATAATGAATACAACTTGAAAATTGCATGTATAAACTTTCCCATTGGTAGTGAATACCTCTAGAACCTTTCAGCTAATGAAATTGCCCAAGATCTATAGAAATTGTGATTGTCTATGTATTACCTCCCTGCATCTAATCAACAGTTCCTGTAATGATTATAGATAAAATCTTATACTTACCTGAAAATTCAGACCTACGTTTGTAAGTTAAGTGTTCCACTAAATTGGGCTCAAAAAAGTACAGTTATCTTGAATTGGTATATATTGTGTATGCCCACCCATTTATAAATGTGGTGTAATCACAGCATACTGACAATTGCCTTTAAAATGCTATTAGCAGCCAGACTCCTCTTCAATTACTGCTATTACATTGCAACTATTATATTGCAGCTATACTATATTTCATGGGTGAAGTTTCCAGCTTCCCTGTTTAGTATCAGAATTGAGGCATACTTAAACTGAAAATTCAGGTTCTGTTAACATCTGGATGATTTTCCGCAGAGTAGAATAGCTATGTCTGGGCAGACTTGTTTTGAGAGTTCCTCCCTTTCCAAGCTTTCGCAGTGAAAGAGGAGGTTTCTCTTCCCTCCAGGAAGGTAAAACACATTGCACAAATAACCTTTCAACGCTGTCAGTGTCAATCTCCAGCAGCACCCTGGAAATGTACTTCATTCTGGAATTTACCATGCTGTAGACCCTCAGCTAGTCTGAACAGAAGACACGGCAAAATAAGTAATTACAACTAAATTGAGCAATAATTCCCAACCAACCATTGTTGGCAGTAGTCAGCAACTTGTTTGTGGGCTAAATAGCCTGAGGTGAACCTTTAAGCAGTTCATTTTCTCACAAACCTGTGATTTACTATGGTTAAGAGCAGTTTGAAATGGATTAATGTTACTGGAAAATGGATATAGCAGTTTAACTGCTTTGTTTTCTTCTTCAGTTAAGGAAAAAAGTTTAACAGTGTGTGACTTCATTAGGGAGGTGCCAATAGCCTTGACCCCCCCTGAGAATCTGTCAGTGTTTCAATATGGCATCCCTACTTTTAAGTGTTTATAACATGGGCTCTTGAAGCCAAATCTAGAATTACTAAGCAATAAAAATGTTGGGTTTTAATAAGCAATAAGTCACACTCGACTGTGCTTTAACAGGCGAGGCCAACTTGTAGGCATGTTGTGAGGGGGTGTCATCATCCAGGAAATGTTAAAAAGCAGACTAAATTTTACCCTCACAGGGTGAATGTGTATTACAGTTCATTTTCTGGTTTACATTTTAAAGAATGTAAAACATCTGTAGATTACGCAATGGGTCCTCCCACTACAAAAACAGTTCTAAGCGGGAGGGGAAATGGGAAAATATCAATACTAGGGAAAAGGCAAATTTGTTGTCTGTATTTATTGTTGCCCTGATGTGAAACATCAAAGTTCTCTGTATTTAAACATTTTCTGGACCACCTCCGAGTTGCAGAACTTGCCTGTTTTCCTAGCTGCTTTTTACGTTTACAGTCTTTGCTGTTTTAACTTTCACTTTCTATTGAAATGTCTAATGGGAGGAAAATATAGGATTAATTTGTGAAAATTTAGGTCTCAACTTCAACCACATGTAATTCTCACATATTTCTTGCTGATTTACAGGATCAAAAGAAGGGTCATAAGTACTGACTGACACACCACTCTTTTCAAGAAGCAAATCAAAGGTCTGTGGGACAATGAATCTCCTGAAGAGTCTTCTCAGGCTGTTCAGAATAACATGGGATGAATTTTGGCACCTGCTTATTTGTGTGTGCCCACCGCATACCGTACGCTTTGCATACAAAAGGCCAGTGTCTGCAAGGACAAGAAGATTGAGTGCCAGAAAGCTGACACAGGCTTTGGGTTACTCCTGCCTAATGAGACTGTCTCCTTGACCACTTTCTGAGCAGTACCAAGTGAAAGTGGCCCCCTGCTTCTCAAGAGATGTGCATTCCTGGTTCCCTAAAACACTGGCATGCACTGAGGCAGTTCTGTTTCATTCTTTCCTTGACTTCATTTTTAACGAATTGTTGATGCGAAGAACCCATGCCAAAAGCGTACAAACAACTAGGTAATGTTTTAATGAGTCTGCTGTTTTCACTCACCTTCCGGCATAGATGCAGACTTAGGTTAACAGAAATAGTACTGGACCAATAAACCAGGTAGGAGAGAGTTAGAAATCATCAAATTTTGAATCATACATGTGGAACGTCTGGTCAAGAGATAGCTTCAGCAAAAGTGAAAACAGAGCACTTAGAGATAGAAGGCAGGAAACTACTTTTCCCTAGTTCCTCACTTGTGAACCACACGGTCCTTTGGCCTGAAGGTAGTAGAGTCATATGGATAGCTACATGACGACTGCAAATTTGGTCATCTCATCAAAACTGAGCTTTTCCCTTTCTCTTTTCTCACTCTCTTTCCCCCTGTGCTCTTTCCCTAAGGTAACTGTGTTTTATGTCTGCCATTCATGAGGGACTCTGTAAATAACACGGTATGAAAAAAACCTTCACTGCAACACTATGTCATCAGACGATGCCTTAAGGACATCTAGGCTCAGCTGCTACGCAATAAGGACACAACCAAAGAGTGGCCCCAGGCCTTGTTTTCATTAGCTGCGTAGACGATTTCAGTGTGTCACAACACGAAATCTTCACTTCAGACTGTATCTCCTGAGCTTATCACTAACCGCTTACACCTTTACTCACAAATTTGAGTGTGGTTATCCTTCACAAATATTTTGACCTGTCCTGCCTCGTACTTACTTTTAAACTCTTTTGCCACTATAAATAACCTTAATATATAAACACTGTCTTCAATTGTTCTGTACCAATTGCCTGATACAACATTTTGTGCACATCTACCCAGCATATTACCAAACACATATTATAAAAATCGACATCTATAGTGGTATTTTAGCCTGTAAACACATGCTTTTACAGTCATAATTATCATTTAAAAGCACCCTTA
Source organism: Coracias cyanogaster (assembly GCA_033124195.1). Classification (NCBI taxonomy): domain Eukaryota; kingdom Metazoa; phylum Chordata; class Aves; order Coraciiformes; family Coraciidae; genus Coracias; species Coracias cyanogaster. The sequence continues at coordinate 29,805 of JAVSBS010020518.1, read as the reverse complement.
TATTAGTGCAGTTTAGAAAAGGAAATTAAAAAAAACCTAAGTAACCTTAACACTGAAAAAAAGACTGTCAGAACTTCAAGTACAGCCAGCATACATCGTATTTCTACATGCAGAACATATGGAGCTAAAAACCAGCAAGTGTTGTTTTGACAGGAAAAATTCGCATTTCAAAAATTGTCGTATTAGACATTGGGGAAGAGCATCTTCAGCATTAAAAGAAAGTGTCATTGATACTAACATATCTTTTTGGCAGCTTTCAAAGTGGGATCAATAACATATCTGGAGCCATACAAATGCCATTATTGTTAGGAAATATTTAGATGCTACTGCAAGAATCACTAGGAACATATTTCAGATACAAGGAAACCCATAGGTTTTGACATATTTGTTACAGTCTCCAAGGTTGCAGTCTTTTGGAGCAATACTAAAAAGACTAATTTTCTCCCTGAAAATAGTACCCAGAAGCAGAGACTTTAATTTTAATGTGTGAAAGCATCAGTTCAAAACAGGTGTATTGTTGGCAAGTACTGCACAAAGCTGCTCTTTTTTCTTTTCTTACTTCCCAATGAATTCTAGTTGTAATCTCTTAGCCAAGACTGCATCTATGCCTATCCTTGAGATGGTAAAAGAAAAAGGCAAAGCTCCTTCAAATGTTTCTTTTACTTGTGGTAAAACTCAATAGGAGTTTACATAAGGAATGAATTGCCCAGGTAATGTCCTTCTTCTCTTGCAGGCCCAAGGCCTTCCCAAGTGATGTGTGTCTTGGTACCCCATACAAAAACTGTAAAAGCATTAAATTCTAAAGAGGCTCATTGTAGACTGCAGAAACAACTGGAATAAAAAACATCAAAAAGACTCCATGGGAACAAAATGTCCCTTAGGTCTGCACTTAAAGTCATCTTGAGCTGTCAATCATCAGCGTTAGAGAAAATAAAGCCATCATACTTGCATAGCTATCTGCAACTGTCATAATCCTGTGTTGCAAACAGGTATTCAAACAAGTCTGGAGTGATATTGTAGAGATCACTTTCATGTGTAATCCAGATAAGATCCTGAGTGTATTGGGGGGTAAAAGACCTTTTAAGTCGCTCTACAGCAAACATTTTATCTGCCATACTTTGTTTTATTAATAAGTTTTCAGCACTAAGGAACATGAAAGTATCTTAGACTCGATTATGAAGAATGGTATTTTTTGCAGAAGAAAAAAAATCCTGTGTACCTCACACTTTAAAAAGCTAAGACATGTAGTAAAGCACATTATAGTAGAATGGTAGTATTTAGTAAAAACCAGGCTACAAATTAATTTGATAGAACACCTCTGTACTAAACCAGCTTTCTTTGTAATAGAAACAAGAAAAAAGAAATAGTTACAATTTTTTTCAGGCATTGCTAAGAAGAGACAACATCTACTGTTTATGGGAGCTAAATGAACTTTAGAAAAGGATTTAGCTGAACGTGGTTCCCTCACTTCATGTGGATTTACCTTCAAAAGATAAATTCTCCTGAAGAGACATGTCATCCTGTTGTATGTAGTAAACCTCAAGTATTTTGCAAAAAGGGCAAGGCCATGTGTCCTGTTACTCCCTGTTCAGATAGATAGTGCTTTTCTGGGGGGAAACTGAGAACTTCATCTGTAGAAGAAAAACTCTTGTTGTCATGGGAATAATCTTACATTGCCTTTTGTCCTGGTTTTGCTCATATCTTCAACTCTTAGCTGCCAAAGTCAACACATTGGTGCAGTTTCTATCATATATTCCATACTCGTGTTGAAGAATTTGATTCTGACTAACATGCATGGCATCATTTCTATTCAGTGTCTGTTACCGACCTTATCACTGTGTGTCTGAATTTGTTGCAGTAGACTTATTAAGTAATGTGACTAATATCTGCCATATATAGTTTGGTTTCTATCTGGTCCACTAAGGGGAAAACTAGGTGTACGAAGTAGCATTTTTGTTTAAAAAGATTTTCTTTTTGGATGTATTTGGTTTTGCCTTGTGCTATTTAAGAGTGCCTGGTTTTATGTATTTACGTTTAAGACAGGATTTAAAAACAACTCCTAGGATCTATTGTTTTAATTTTTTTCTCAATTTCCCAATTTTTACATGATAGGCTTCAAGAAAAATAGTTTCTCCTCATGTATTTTCAGACAATTGCTAAGATATTTAATGTCTTACCTAGTTATTTAAGTCTCTGTTTTCATAGAACATCTGTTTTACAGAACTCCCAAATAATTAACATCTACATCATATTTTAAACTATGGTGGACTTTTTTGACTCTCACTTGAGGGAAATGATTTCTGGATTTTTAAGTTCATAAAGGAAGAGAGATGAAAATTTCTAGAGATTGACATAGCCCACCTGATTACAGAGAAAGCCTGGATGCCCAGCTCCTAATCATTTCAAGTTAGAGGGATTTAGCTGGCTCTAAGCATAAACATCTGCTGTACGTTTGGACCCTAAAATCAGTGTTAATTCTGAATGTTAGAGACTGGATTTGCACAACATGACAGCAAAGTGGCTGGCAGGTAAGCAGAAATTAAGGCCTTGCAAATGGCCTCACAAGGACATGTGGGATATTCAGAATGTTTGATTATAGAGGGAGGCCAGCGTGGACTGTTTAATAACTCTAGATTAATTGCACTTTGGTGAAGGAATTAAAAATATGTTTTAAATACCATTTTGGTCATAGTTATTAGGACTAATTGGCCACCTGGGAAGAGCACAAGGTGAATAGCCCAATGCGGCTGTGAGGCTTACAAACAACTAAAGGAAAAGATGTCATTTTCTTCACAGTAAACAGAACACCTTTTCTGAAGCCATGGGTAAATCCTGTTATTTTATCTTAGCTTTGAAGAAATCATAAAGCAGTAGGGAAAATAAAGTTTCCAGTTTTCCTAATGCTTATAATGAAGGATAAAATACAGTTATAATTTGTTGGGGGTAAAGATCACCAAGTGAATTATACTTTGTGGGAAGCAGTGGTACATTTAGCAGTTGTGCAGAAGCACTTTCCTTGTCAGAATCTGAAAGCACCTCTTATTAAAAGTTCTCTTTTAAAAACATTAATACATTGTGATGGTGTCTGTAGTATTTACTTATGGCACTTGTCATTTTCACAAATGAGTCACGGTTTCCCATCTATTTTGCAATATACCTGAGCCGTGTGACTCTGATAAAACTGCACATATTACATGTTGTACATCCATATCATTTTACAAAGAAAGAACAGTGAAGTTTTTTACAGTAGCAATTAGAAACTTTGTTCAAACTTATTTTCCTAGCATTTACAAAAAACTCATTTGAAACAGAATTTATATAATACATAAATAATGAACTTATACCTAATTGACTTTATTTTAAAATTGAAAGGTACTGTTCATTTTATGCTACATGACCCTATTTAATAACCCAGGTGAAAACGTTGTTCAGTACAAACAAATTTGCCAGTGGAAATGTGCTGGGTTCCAGTTAAAAGAGGTTTTGAAGTACTCATCTGTTTATACGAAAGTGCTCCTGTTCATATGAAAACACATGAAATTTGCATTTGGATTTAAACTCTTGTTGCTCAGACACATCTGTATTATGAATGCAGATGCATTTTTACTTTTTGAATGCTGGCAATGCAATGCTAACCTACTAATTGAAGCAACTGCAGATATCTCATGCTGAGACTGATACAAACAATGTAACGATTTTTTAGCAGCTCTCTGCACATGGAAAAGATTTGGTATCCCTGAGATTTTCAGGATTTTTTTTTAGTTCTTTCCATTTTTATGTTGGTTATCTTTTACAATATTATTTAATATTACCCTTGAAGCAGGCTAAGTTTTACAGTTAGATACTGTATAGATGGGAAACGGAGGAAAAGACTGATTACACAAACTTGCTAAAGGTCACCAATCCAATGAAAGAGATGGGAGTGACATTCCTGTTGCCTCTAATTCTGTGTACTATTTATTACATTAACACTATGACTACATTTATATTGTTGTGTAATGTGTTAATAAATACAGGAACTAATAGTGCAGACTGATGAGCACTCTCACCTTATAAAGTCAACTGAGCAACTTAAGCCAGAAAAATCAGCTTTCAGGGAAGGTATTTTGAAAACAAGTATCGCATTAGATCAGAAACACTGTACAAATTTTGTTTCTGAAAAGCACCTTATTGACTATAAGAGCACAGTTTTTAACTTATCCATTTGCTTGTCGATAATGTTTTTTTTCATTATGAACCCATACATAAGCAAATCCAGCACATACAGGTAATGTGTTGGTGAGCATATGAGAGGCTCTGTTTGACTCTGCTCTGCAGCAGGAGTAAAGATCCTGGCTGATACAACAGTCAGTCTTTAGTGAAAGCTGATCACCATCGCCCCCACTTCTGCCTCCCCATCTGGAAGCCACTGGATGAATCCCTGGAGTATCAGCAGGCATCACACATTGGCAGCAACGGGAACCATGAGGAGACATCTAAAGGAGAGCGTGAGCATTGCCAGCTCTGCATATCAGATGGTCTGTTCTGTGTTCAGTATTGACACATTCATCTTGCATGAAGCTAAGTGGATTTGTACAAAAATGTGAATGAGGATAGAGATGAAAACTGCCTTCTCACAACTTCCTTTCAAAGGGAAATGTAGTAGGGTTTATCCTAATGAAATGTCTGTTTCAGAATTATCAGATTTGGTAAAAAAATAATAAAACTGAAACCAAAGAGTTTCCAATTTTGAAATCACTAACCAAAAACTCCTGAAGTTAAAAAATCACTAAGTAAAATTCGTCTTCCCATCTTGATGTACAGTAATCCAAGAGAAGGATGACAAAGTTATTGTGTGGATTTTTCAGTGTTTTTTCTTGTGTTCAGTGTGGTATTTCACCACTGACTGGGGCCCCCTTCCTCCATACATTGGGAAACATCCACTGCAGTATTAGATTCTATAAATGAAAAAAAAAAAACCAAAACCAAAACAGTTTGCCAGAAATCTAACTCCTGTAACATAAGAAGTTGGCTTTTTTAGTAGCTTAGTTTCCATTCATTGCTAAATTAATCTACAGATGACAGACAACCCTCTTCAGCCACTGGAAATCATGCTCCAGCCAAACAAGGAGGTCTACTGACATTGACCAATTCTGCTTAAAAATTCCAACTTCTACAGACAGTGATTGCCCTGGGGACTGATGTGGACAACCCCCAGCATCCCCCATGTGCAGGTGGCAGCCATCAACCCAGATACCAAGCAAGACTCAACCCTGCCTTCCCGAAGAGCAAAAAGGCAGCTTTCCTCTCTACACCTATCTTCTAAACCATCATAATTGAATAAAGCTACCCTCTACTGTTGTTTTAGCCACACAGAAGTTAAATCACAGGTTCTGTTCATCACTGAATGTCCACCAAAAATCAAAGCCATCATACATCAGTGGCATTCTGGTAATTACTGTGATGGCATAACCTCTCATTCAAGGCTGTTTACCTCTAGTAGACACTAGCTGTTTAGCCAGTGTTGAACTGCTCTGGTGGTGCTCACTAACAACAGCATCTTTAAATATGACAGCCTGGTTAGTATTTTGAAGTCTTTTGGTTTTCCTGCAGTTATACTGCTTTATGAGAGAAAACTCTGTCCTAAGTCCACCTCTCTTCTCAACATGGAGATTTGACATTGCTTGATTGCACATTTATTTTTATCTGGAGACTACATAGAAGGGATTAAAAAAGCCTATTGTAATAGCACAGAAGCCTGGAAAAAAGATTAAAATGTGTCTTTCCCATGGAAAAGGATGTTAATCCAGTATCAAAAAGTGTTTAGGCTGTGATATCTTTGGAAGCTTACGGATGTCACCTTACAATGGTGTGATAGCTATGAAGGAACCAAACAAAGCTGAAACTCAATGTCATCCTGCTTATCCTTTACACGTTATATCACACTAAAGCAGGGAATTTCAAAACAGTAAATTGCTATAATCCCAATGGGAAATCAAGGATGGAGAATTTCCTGTCCTTTGATATCTAAATCAGAAATGCTGATGTTTTCTTTAAACTTAGTTTTATTGGTTTTGCATAATACTTGAAACAATACATAAAATAAATATTTTACAATTTTGTTCCTGAACATTTTCACA
>JAVSBS010020518.1:1755-23586 GCA_033124195.1 Coracias cyanogaster | reverse complement strand
ATTTTGTTCCTGAACATTTTCACAAAACAAACACAAAATAACGCAACCTTGTCTACTCTGTTGACCTTCACCACAATTGTCCAGGACATGAGTGTCTCCACCCATCAGTCGGCTGCATAAAGGATTAATATGGTATTTTTAAAGGGAAAATCAGGAGTATGCAAGGACTGCTTGAGAACCCATAAGAAGAGATAATAAGGAAAGTAGCTGTTAGAAGGTTCTTCAACATTCCTTACCAAAACCACAAGACATAGTTAAAACTCAAGACTTCATTTTTAAAGAAGAGCGGTTATTGAAAAGTTTTCAGCTCTCTCTACCTAGACCAGGCACAGTGTAGTAGTTGCAAAAGTATCTCCCTAAAGCTTTTTCTAATCATCTTCGAAAATCTGTCTAACCATAGTTTTGAATCCTGGCAACCTGTATCTTGTGTCTGACATCTGAAGGACCTGATATCTGTCACTCAGCAAAAAGAAATGAAATATCTTACCTCACCTCCTGCAGAGAAAACTAACAAAGAATACCAATAGCCTTCATACCAAAACACTGATACTTTCAAAGTCTGCCAGAATCACTCTTCATCCCATACACCATCACAACAAAGCAGCTTTACTACCAGAGAAGACAGAGGGTCAGCAAACCTTCTAAGAAGTGCTTCTTGTTGACCAGTCCACATCAAAGGACTGTGCTTCCAAAGCACTTAAATTACCAGATATGTTGACCTTCTTCCAAATCAGAAAGTATTAACATCTTTTTAAACCTCATTATACCTCATTTAAAATGAAATTAAAATGTTTTGCCCACTATACAGGATGTACATTAAAAAGTGTGAATTTAAATGTGAATATACACATTTAAACAGGCAACAGCCTCAGTTCTGCAGCTCTGAAGAGCAAAACAAGTGATAAGTAACACCAGCCCTACAGAAGTAGAGAACAGCAAATCAGATCAGTCTTTGGATATAATTTAAAATAAGTACAAGGACTTGAAACAAGGATTTCAATTCATGTTTTCATGAAAACTACATTCAAATCCTTTGTAATCACCAAAAATTAATTCTTTGCTACATGGGAGCATTCTAGGAGCTGATCAGTGCTTTCATTAGAGATGAAGTGTTATCTGTAAAATCATTCTTCACACCAATTTTAGTAAAATATAATTATTTTCTGAACTTTATGTTTGGACACAAAAGCTTTACCTATACTAGCAAATTGAAGATATCATGGACTATTTTGCCCATGTGTCTCTGGCACAGAGCAGTTCACACTCATCATATTAAATTCTGTTAGTTTCCAAAACAGTGGCTGCAACCAAAATGCTACTAGGTCCCTGGCCAGTGTGGATTCCTCAAACTGTGGCATGAATTATTTGGAAAAGTCAACCCTGACCAAAACTGCACCCAGTTATTGCTAATTATTCAATTGCATAGTTGACAAATATCAGGACTTTTTGTTGCACTACTTTATTTATTAGCTTGGGCCTAGTCAGAGAGTGGTATCTGCAGCTGAATAATTACTGCAGCCTTGCTTTATTAGAATCGGTGGTGGTTTTGTTTGTAGTGCATACGTCAGGGGTCCATTTAGGGATGAAAAGGAGCACCCTCTAAGTGTCTGTTTCTGCAGATTAAAAGCAGCCCATAGTGACAAAATGAGTGAGATCAAGCCCACCTAAAGATTACACTGCTGTGAATCAAACCAAACCCCATGGATAGGCACAGTCCTCAAAACTGCTGAAATAAAGAACTATAATGCTTGAAACTGTCTGAAATACTGTGATACTGCTTCTCCCTGTAAGCCTGTAAAGAAAACTAAGTTCTAAGCCTCCCTTTCTCTGTTTGCAGTGTGAGGTTTGTGTGTTTAATTACCTCACTGAGATGTTGTGAGGCCCACCTACATAATGTTTGCAAAGTAATGTTTGCAGAGCACTGTATGGTACATGAAAAGTAGAAAGGCAAGCCAGGAACTGACGTGAAGACAGAACAAGCGATTGAGCTCTGGATTCCTATGTTTTTGTTCACTCCCCTGGCAGCTTTTGGACAGTGGCTGCAGATATTTAGATAGCTCAGCTTTGCAGTTAATTAATTTCTTGGTATAAGCTGTATTGAGGGCCCTGTATGAGACTACTGCTTACAGATAGCTTACGAATTGCTGGTGTTTTGTACTGTACATTACATCCAGGCATAGCTACTGCATTCGTACACACAGAGTGGCATGGATTTTCCAGTCAGTGCTAACTCTGGACAGTTTTAGCTTCCACAGAAACTGCTTAGGAAATGTGTGAAAACAGCACTATTAAGGGAAATAATACCTATCTGAATTGTAACAATTCCTACCAGTGACTACTATAGTGATATTTATGCACACGTGTGGAGAAATCCACTGTGGGCTCACAGCAATTGGGGAAAGCCAGAGCATCTAGCATGAATGGTGGCTGTTTAAGCAGGGCACAATATTGCTACTGTTACAGACAGCTGGGAGGAAGTCATGGAGGGGCATCATGGTCCACTGACCACACACTTCTGTCTGACAGCTTTGAAAGAGGCCAGCAAGAAAAATGTACGCCTATTAAGCAGTGGCAAACCCTGCTCCTCCCTGGGGAACAGTGAGAGCTGAGAGGCAAAAATTCAGTTGCCTTAATAATTCCCTCCAGAAAACAAAAATATCCTAATATTTAAGACTCCATTTTACCTTCTTTATATTGGCTCAAATGCATTAAAAGAGCTGGAATTGCAGAGAGCTGGTTTCTGGCTTTTGAATCCTGAGAGTCTAAGCAGGCAGACACATAGTTATAATCTCTGCGTATCTCCCATTTAGGCCATCTGGCTCAATAAGTCTCGGAATAGGGTAGCCTGTTGCTAGCATTTGAACACTTGCAAAACACTATCAGCACAGGAACATAAGGCTGGTCCAAATCCAACTTGAAAGTATGCAGTCCAGAAGGTGTGAGCTCTTGTCCCTAATTGCATTTATACTCACACTAGGCAGCCTTCTCTGTTACTTCTTGTTATACATGTTGTTACGATGCGACTTCTGTGCTTTAAAACCAGTAAGCATGGCTAGGTGACGTTCTAGGAGATGGCTTACTCCTGTTGTTTATATCCACTGTACCATTTCCATTGGCAGAGACTCATGAAAGCCAAAGTGGTTTTAGCTGGTGGGAGAGTAGTACCTCATAGCCAAGTTTCAAGGTGGAAATCAGTGTAGAATTACACTCCAGCTTGCAGCAAGGGCCGAGAGGGAGAAGCCTGCATTGCCAAGTGCTTCAAAGAAGAAGGATTTATGACTCCTTTGAGAGTTTAGGATGGTGCCTGTCATTCTGAAGAGCAAAATGGTGCCTGTGGATGATAGCTAATATGGCACAAAAGAGAGGCTAAACTCGCAGGAGGCTAAGTTCACAGAATCAGCAGAGTTGTACCAATATGAATTTAGTTTGATTTTCTATCCTGTTTTGAGGTAGAGTGGAACTAATTCTGTTCAGTGATTTTACTTTTCAACTGTCTCTTCTAAGTAGCTGCACTTTCTGAAGTTAATGGTATGTTTTTGCAGACAGTGTCTGCTTCTAGCAGTGATAACTTTCGATGTTTACAGTTACCACCAAGGATTGGTATGCAGAAAGGCTCTTGCTTATACTTGTTCCTATGGAGACCAAGGCCACTGCTAAATCTTGTGTACCATGCTGGGGGTGTAGAAAGTAAAAGTCTGAACCTGTGGGGAGGAGTGGGCAGGACAGGTGACTGACCAACAAAATATTCCATCCCATACATGTCATACTCAGTACAAAGTTGAGGGATCATGAGGATCAAGCTGTCTTCTTCAATGGCCAGCATCCGAGGAGGACTCTGCTTATTCTGCCTTTAACCCCAATACATGTGTTCCTGAATCCAGATCCAGAACCTAGCTCTTGAATCTGGTTCCTGTCTGCCACTGAGTCCAGTCTGTGTCTGCCTAAGTACATCTCCACAGCATCAGAGGTGACAGTGATGTAGTTGCTGTCGGGGGCGTTGGGTTTGATACTGGTTTTGTATATACTTCATTTTATTGTTATTATTTTCATTAAAGCTGCATTTAGTTTTCTTTTCCAGTCCATAAGTCTCTCTCCTGTATTCCCTTTCTCTTCTCCTTCTGGGAGGGGACAGGGGTTGGTAGAGAGTGTCTATCATTTGGCTAGAGGCCAGCTCAGCCCTAACCCTTGACACTTTCTGTGAATAGTTGATGCAAACTCTAGAAAGCATTTCATTTTACCCAGGTTGCTTTCTCCTTTTCTGTTCTTAGGTTATAGTGTTACCCATTTCACCAGTGTACCCTGCTTCTACCCTGAAAAAACATCAAGGCTGATTGAATACTCATTATTTTTGCTGGCTATATATATCACTGTTGTTACAAAGGTGGACTGTTCATAAAAACATTTGTGTAATTACTGGAATCTGCAAAGAAGTCCATGTTACTATTTCATATTTACAGTTAGAATGTACTGTCCATAATTAAGGCATAGATATTAATGTGATAGAATGAACATGATGTGAGGAAGGCATAAAGATTGTAAATAAAGATCAAATATTTGTGAAAGGTTTGAAAGTGTGAAAAAATATCTTGTATCTAGAAAGCATAAATTCTTAAAGGATACAATTAGCAATTTCTATTTGCAAAACTCAGGTTTGTTTTAAAGATCAGAAAAGTATTAGGAAGAGTATCTTTGGCATAACAGGAAACTTGCATAGAGCATTGAAAAAAGCAAAATCTTCTGAGTAGCAAAATATATAATTTCAGAAATAGATCTGCACTTAGGTAGATATTTGCCTGTTGATTTCTTTTTAATTTGGGTAAATTTAAATTATTAAAAATAGAAATCTCAGTATTCTCAGTTTGTATGCAACAAAGAAAACTTGTATCTGCAGAGATCAGAAATGGTATATCATGGCAATGTCTCACCATTACTGAAAATAAAATAATAGAGAAAGGTTACTTGCCCGCAGCTCCTGTCCTTTGAGGTATGTTCTCTATAAGCATAGTCTTGTAATAGTTCCTCACAAACACACAAAAAAATCACCATATCCACAGAGAAAGATGCAGTTACTTTGCAGATAAAGTTATACATCAGTCTTTGTCCCTACCTCTTGCTCTCTTTGAACTCTGATAGTTCCAGAACATACTATTGATTGGAGAGAGAGGGGGCTAAGTTAACGGATTCTGAATATGCAAATTGACAACGCATTGCTAAAAAGATGAGAAAGTTTCTCTTTTGAATTCTTACTTCATAGGTATAGTTTTCATTGTTGGAGAATGCCAACAATGCTCTTCATGAATCACTATTTAGTAGAAGGAAGTGCTTGGCATCTCAGGCTGAATAAAGACGAAAGGACCAAAGGAAGCATGGTGTCTGGAGACTTCAGCTGCGGCATAAAAGCTGGTGAAGGTGTGACCAGTGTTCCAGGCAGCAGCTTTGCACATCTCAGGGTTGAGTACATTGCACAAGTGAGGTCACCATTTAAGCTCTGTCATTTCACCAGTGAAGTGTAAGAGCAGACTTCATGCAGTTATCTAGGAAGTAACTTTCTTACAGCTTCCAGTTGGAGGCAAATCCAAGATATTTCCCTGAATGCTTTTCCTTTTTAAAAGGGAAGACTGACCTAACATGCAGCATCCAATCTATAAACATGAGGGTAGTGTCAATCTGAAATCCTCAATGAGATGAAATTTTGACACTAGTTTAAGAGGAAAAGGGGATGATAGAGGAGAATAGCCTCATTTCTACAAAATGTGACATATATAGAGTCTGCCACACAGGCCTGGACTTCCCAAACTTTCCTATATGAGAAGATAACCACTTGAAAGGGTACCTTCACTGGGAAGAAGTAGGAGAATGATTGGACATTGTACAGGTGGGGATATTGCCTGAGTTCTGTAAAGGAGAAATTGTGTGGCAGAAGGAACAGACATGAAATCCCACAGAAACTTCATGGTATCAGTAAGGAAGAACACTGACAAAATCTTCCTGCAGTTCACAGCCAGGTACTCTGTAAGTGGAGTAAATGAGAGCCCTCTTCTCACAGTTCAAGCAAGAAATCTTGGAGAGAAGATGGAGAAGAGAAATTCAGGTAGTGAATCCAGTTTTCTGGTTTTTTTATTGATCAGGCAGAAACATTATTGAAAGCATGTATCAGCCTCTGAACAAGACCAGAAATGTATGAGATTGGAACTGAGGTAGTGGTGTAAGCTTCATGAACCTTGATATTCAGTCCAAGGAAGTACTTTTTTGTGAACCGAATACACTGACAGGCCTAAATCATCACTCTTACCTTTGGGTAGGCAGAAGCTGGGTTTGAAGCTTTGGGAAATACCATGAATGATGAAGAAAGTGAATGGCAGAAGCTGTTACTGGGAGTGGTCCTAACTCCTGCATAGATCTGTCCAAAACAAAAACTTGATTTAGACATGGGGGTTCATGACTTGTAGACTGATATATGCAATTTTTTTGAGAGGAGTGAATCGTGATAGCATACTGAACTTGAGACTTGTGAAAAAAATACATATACCTTTCCAAGCTCATCACAGAGCACCAGTATTCATTTTTATTTATGAATTCTTAGTGGCTAAGACCTAAAAGAAAAGCAAACCCCGTCAACTCACTCACTTTTCTGCCAAGTAATTCCAAGATGGAACAAGAGACCAAAATAAGAGAAACTGTTAATATCTTACTGAGATATGAGGAGTGCCTGACATCAGTGGTCACTCTAACTTAAGGTAATAACCCTCAGCATTAGGAAACACAAGTTAGAGGCAAAGAAAATGAAGAACAATAGAATTTAAGAGTTTTAGAGTAAGAAGAATTTAATAAAAATTCTCCTATCCCCATTGTACCAGAGGACATCCAGTTGATGCTAGAAGAAGATGATAATCGTAGTTAAGTGTTGCTGCACTAGTCAGTACTTTTAGAATCAATATCAACTATCTGAAAGGAGGTTATAGAGATGTGGGTGCTGGTCTGTTCTTCCAAGTAACAAGTGATAGGAGAAGAGGAAGTGGCTTCAGGTTGCGCCAAGAGAAGGTTCAGGTAGGCTATTAGAAAAAATTTCTGCACTGAAAGGTTTATCCAGCACTGGAACAGGCTGCCCAGTGAAGTGGTTGAATCACCATCTCTGGGCATGTTTAGCAGTCCTGGGAAGTCCACGTGGTTTAGCAGTGGACTTGGTAGAGTTAGCTTAATGGTTGGACATGACTAACTTAAAGGTCTTTTCCAACCTAAGCAATTCTATGATTCTATGAAAAATCTCTGGTGGTATTTTGTTGGGTATATTAATACATAAATAAGCACTTGAAGAAAGACTGGGGAAAGAGCTAAAAGATACATCTGAAAATGCTGTAGGAAGTAATTAGAACATAGTTAAGTTTGAATAAGGAATCTCAGTAAATTTGGCTGCCAATACATAGAAAATATTTTATCCAATACTGTAAGTCACTTAATTTGAAGAATTTATTTGCAATTTATAGAAACAGTCTTGTAGGGCTTAAGTATAAAAAAAAATAATTTAAATATTGCTCCATAATGCTTTCACAATCACTGAGATAAAATATTTCAGCTGCCAAGAATTTATTTTCAGTGTTTCTTAATTTTTCCATAACAAGACTTAGAAAATAATCTGGGGGAGATGAACATTTTATTTTGAAAATGTCTAGACTTTTTTCCCAAAACATTATCATTTTTAACATGGCCTCTGTGTTGTGGTGTCTAATATTACTTTATTGTTTAGACCCAATTTGCTATTACATAAGCTTACCTCTGATTTAAATGTTCAGCTAAATTGACTCTATAAATTTAACATGCAGAAGAGGCAAACCAGGTCCTTAATTTCTAGAATAATTTAGCTAGAAATTTAGCGTTGGAGTTTTAAAAAAAATATTGTTATTTTTTAGTATAATGTTATACAGTCATGCCTGTTCAGGGCCATATTTCTTCTCCTATTATTCTACAGCTTTGCAGTCATCTCCCAGCTCTCTCTGTGTGTAGTTTACTATACTTTCTCTTAATACTGTCTTTCTCCATCCTTTCCTTAATATGCTTTTCTTTGTATCTCCACTGCCTGAATCTCCTATTTATCTTTTACCACCCTGGATATAAATTAGCAGAAATTGCTCCAGAAACTGATGTCTTGTAATTTACAGTTTAAAGAAATTGCAGCAGATCACAAGACCACAGAAGGTGCTGAGGTAGAACAGCTGAAATTCAGATATTTGAATGTGCCATGATCGGAACCCCTGATCTGTAAGTTTTTGACACAGCTCTCCCTCCCTACTTAAAGATGCACTTCTGGAGATAGTTACTACTGCTAAACAGCTTGATGCCTGTCTCCAAGGGTGTGCTGACAAATGCACATCAATCTAGCATGAACTTGGATCTTCCTTGAAGAAGAGATTTCCAGGTCTGAACATGGAAAGAAAGGATGAGAGAAGTTACTTGCTGAGCTAGCTTTGAATAGAAGTATTCCTGAGAGATGACAGTGGTGACAAAGTATAAAACTTGCTGACAGTAACTTTTTATGCTTGCTTGCAAACTGGCTGTGATTTTAACAGCTGGTCTTGCTGAACTAGATGGAGTTAGCTCCAGAAAAGCCCTACCTGCCACATGTGGAAATACCTCATTTAAGAACCAGAACGGGCCTTTAAGGTCCTGAGAGGTCTGCGCTTAGGGCATGTCTAATTATACCTACATCTGTTGTCCAAAACCAATGCGGCTGTCTAGTGGCTCACAAAATGGGACCAACAGATGTGAGTGCCCCTCTTTTACTGCAGTTAATGGCCAGTTCAGGATATTAAAGACAGTTCAGCTACTGAAGTAATTGTGAAATAAAGAGTCAAGGACTGGTTTTTAATAGGGAGAGAGCAAGTGAGCAACATTTGCCACTCGTAGTACTCTCACCTGGGAGAGGAAAGGCTGGGGTTTGGATTCCTGACTCTGTTCTGTATTTTGGATTAAGCAGTTACTGACCAGTAAACACAGACAGTCTGGAGAGCAGAGACCACAGACCCTTCAGCCTTGCCTTTCCTAACACCATTATCTAAACCATAAAGAAAGAGAACCATGCTCACTCTCACCCCTGTCCCTGGTCTATTCAATCTTTAATGGTACTGGGGAAAGAAGAGCAACCTCAAGGGGTCATATGGAGCATGTCTGTACTCCAGACAGCATGTGCTCTTGTGGTTGGGAAGGTAGAAGGTAGAAGTCTGTCATACACCAAATCACTGCTCTTAGCAGTAGGCCCTTAGCTTTATATCATGTAGCACTGGTTACAATACAGCAGAGATGCTGTTGTAATGCCTTTAATTGCTTATACAAAAATATGGTTATTCAGTTTCTCAACAGGAGCAGGATCAACTAACAAGTAAGAGGAGTTGCACTATGCACCCTGGTCAGAGCTATCTACATGAGCCTATGAAAAGGATGATGTCTAAGGGACCTTTTCATTGTTGCTTATCTTATTTGCTGTCTGGAAGTGCTGTTGTCTCAGTTTAAATAAACCTCAAAACAATTTTTTCTTTAAGACGGATCGCCCTTTTTACTACCTTACTGAAATTCTTTCAGATATTTTTCTGCTAGAAGACCATGCTCTGGGAAGATTCAGGTGAAAAATTATTATATAGGATCAAGAGAAGGCAGAAGTATTCATTAGGGCAGCAGAGGCATTTTAAGAGTGACTTAGCAACTTCTAAGGAGCCACATTGGGGAAATGGTTTAAGGAAGAGTTTGGTGAGGCAAATGATACATAATTTAGAGAGAAATAAACAAGCGGTCACTAGAATATAAAAGCCCTGACTGTTTGTTTACTAATAATGGGAAAGAACAGTTGCACAATACATGGGCACTCAGTTCTTATAAGCAACACAATCCATATGAAAAAAATTTTGCAAAAAACAAATGTAGAGTAGTGGTAAATGCTAATATTTTGAAGTATTCAGCAGCTGATCCTGTTGGTCAAATCAACACTGTTTTCTCAGGAAAGTTGCTTTGAGGTACTCTCTTCAATGAAACAAAAATGTTACTGCTAAAATATTATTTTACTTGTATTTCCCATACTGCATATGTGTTACTGGGTAAAGCATGTGATAATATGTTTGCATGGCAGATGCTCCACAAAATAAAGCTCTACTGTACTTTTGTTTGCCGTAAACAACATCTTGGAAGTTGGGAGATATGCCAATAACCATGAGGCAGTTACGTTGTTGGGATAAACCACAAAGACTTTGCAAGCTTCTGCTATGTAATTTTCCTGCAACTCTAGTTAACAATTTCATTCCTGTAGTAGTGTTTGCTCATTCTTACCACAGCAGTTGACCTGATTTATTGACCAAAAGAAATAAATACAAATAAGTAACAGTTAAGTGAAGGCTGTGGAGTCCTAAGCAAGCTGTGTGGAAGAAACAAGCTACATTTGGTCAGATTTTACAAGAAACAAGACCTAGCTAGGACTGGTGCTTCCAGCTCAACACTTGTTCCTTTCTCTATGAAAATCATTGGAGCTTTAAAAATTGTTTCTCAGTCGGGTGCAAACTTACACTGTACTCATTTCATCCATGGTTCAGCATCAAAGCTTAACAATGGAAAAGTAGTTACATGGGCCATTTATGATAATGTTTTTTAGAAAACTCTTGTCCTGTGGCTATTGGCACCACAGATTTGTTTATTAGAACATAAAGTTCAACAGAAATCCCACACCTCATCAGATTCTTGCTGATGGAAGTTTCTTGCTATAGCTTTCTGGTAAGGTTTCAAACAGCACGCATGATTTTCTTAGCAAAAGGCTGTGAAAAAGGTGCTCATGTCAAGGACACATTATGTTCTTGAACACGTAAATTTTATCTGCTTACTAAATAAGTAGATAAAGGCCTTCTTTTTCCCCACAGAAATCTCAGTTGCTCAGGTGTGATGTGTTTGTATATGTCCATAAAGAAATCATCCAGGTAGAACTGAACATATTGCAGAGGACAAGGAACAAGCAATCTAATTTGCTTCATTATAAACTGATTATAAAGAGGAGAAAGAAAGACAGAGTGAAAACACAGATGCTTAGAATCAGAACAATAAGGACAAACGCAGATCAAGAACTGAGAGGCAATCTTGGAAGAGCAAGAGCATGTACACCTTAAAATACATTCCCTTCTAAGCATTGACTTGCTATGCATACTCAGAATATAAGCCAAATAGCTGTAAAAACCTTTGGCAAAATATTTCATACAACTTTAGTGGGTATTTTGCATAGATGACAAAAGTTCACTAGCATTATCTTTACCCCAGCTCATTACAGGTCCCAGCCCTGCCAGCATACCATATCCCAACTTGGGTTTGATTTTTTGTTTCTTCTATAAAAGATGAGATAAAAGAATATAATAAATCTTTGCTAAAGTAATGTCCAAAAGTATACAATGCCATTAAAGACTGTGCAATACATATCCATGATGGAGTGGCATTAAGGCAACCTTAAACCTTATTATTTTCTTAAGGAAATGTCATTGCTTTCAAGCTTGTCAAGTTTGTTCTTGCCACCAAGTTTGAGTCTGTGCCTTAATGACTTAAATGTTTCTTAACTTCATTTTAAAAACATCTAATGACATATGGAAGTTAAAAATACATTAATAGGAGTATTGTAAGAAACAAATGGAAGTATAGATGTGTATGTTGCTTCTGGACTCAGCTGAAGGCAATGCTAATTGGAGCTGTGTTGCTGCAACTCTTCAGATAGAACATGTAAGAGCAAGGGCAGTACTGTATATACTTCTACATCTAAGAGTAGGATGCTCTGCTAATTATCAATTCTGTCCTCATGTCTACACATTTGGGATGAAACTTATTTCTCCCAAAATTGTTCTCAGTCTTAATTAATTATTGATATACAGACATCACAAATCTTAGATGAAAGTTACTCTATAGATTTGAAAAGCCTTATATGCTTCATAATCAAAGACTTCTAATCACTGATAGCTTACTGCAACAGTATATAGAAAAAATGCACACCATACTGGATAAAGAAAAAAGACAGTACACGTGATTAGAGAAGTGATTAGCCTCTACCATATATATACCATATATCTCTCTTTTACATATAGATGAAGCAAAAACCAGATGAAGACATTGAGTCTCTATTCAGATCCACTTTTTTTTTTTCTGGACAGAAGCATAAATGAACTTAAACATTCAAAATCAAAATGAAACTTAAAAAAAAGAAAAGATGTGGCAAAGGAGCTAACTTTCATTAAAATCACACCTGGATTTCTGAAAATATTTTAGTTTGCATTTTAGTTTACTAAAATCTTGTGGTATTTGAATTAATCAGGAAGAATTTTTCCTTGAGAGATAGACTCTGTCCAAAGCAGGCATGATTTTGGTAAATTACAGGCCACTCACCACTGTCCTCCAAAAGGCACCTCAGTGAGGTATTTGTTATCATCTGCTAAAATAAACCAACCTGATAGTGTCATCAGCAATCTCCAAACTAGGTTTTACACTGCAGTATGAGGTCCATGACACCACTCCAGAACCCTTCAAAGTATGTCTGGGCTGTGTATTTCTCTGCCTTGTTTATAACTTGTGAGAACAAATTGCTCTATGGGTCTAACAGCTTCAGATCATGACCATACTGATAATTAGTCAAAGTTATAAAATAAACAACTGATTTACTTTATCACAGTGAAGTAAAGCACTTGTCATATGTCTAAACAAGCTATACAAGATAAAATAACAAGCACTGTACATCTGATACTTGTGTTCTATCTCTAGCAGAGCCTCCAGATTCCTTCTTGCAAGATCCTATCCATCTAGGAGAACCAGAGATTTCCTTATCTGGCTGGCCAAGTTGCCAGAGTGATACTTCGTAAAAGAAATCATCAGGATGTTGTACAGCATGTGGCTGGGGACTTAATTATCACAGCATACCTTATCTGCCACATCTTCTCTTTAAAATAGCAGTCCTAATCTTGACTTGTGGTCCTGTGATTATACTTTCCCCATTGTCCCTAGTAAAACTTGCTTTGCTTGGTGTAGATGGAGAGATTGAAAACGAAATGTAAAGAAAATTCTCTTCTTCCAATTAAAAAGAACAGTGATACCTGACAACCAAGTTTTCAGAACATTTCCCCTGAATATTCAGTATATAAACATACCAAGATTTTATCCAAGTGGCATTTGCAAACTAATCCATTCTCCTACACTGTACCTTAACAGAAACAACTTGCATCATTTACTTATATTTAAAATATGAATAGATGCATACAGTACAGTTTTAAAATATTCTAAACTCAGATAATCTCAAAAGTTTATAGAGCCTAACAGTACAATAAATAGGGCAAACGAGTAAGAGGGATTTTATATCTACCATTATCAGGTAACCCCATTACTTGTCACAGTTTCACTTTTGGTGAAATAATAAATTCTTCTCTTTGCTATGAATTTCTCTGATAGCTAAAATAAGACAGAGGCGGAAAGGTGATCTAGAGGAGTAAGTTTTGTTCACACCATCTTTTCACAAGAATTTTGCTTGGAAGCTGTTTCTGATAACCTTTCAAAAAGCACTGCTCCCAATCTTGCCTTAAAAGAATTACTCCCACGGACTGCTGACCATGTTTTCTAATTCTAGTGTATTCTTCTTGTCAGAGGAAGACTTTTGGTTTGTTATAAATTGGCCATTGTTGCTTTTTCAGCTTTTAAAAGTTTCTATAGTAAATATTTGTAGACAAAAGTACAAAGCCTGCCAGAAAAATTATTTAGCGTTTCAATGTATCCACTTCCCACCTAAATGTAGTACAGTTTGCACATACTCCATCTAGTTTCAAGCAGGAGCATATCATAGGGTATGATCTCAAATCTGATTTGTCATTTTTTCTTGTCTATGAACCTTGACATGCACTATTTCCTCCTTCTAATAGCAGAAACAAGACACAATAGTATGCTAGAGTGTTGAAGTTTCATTGTTAATGAAAGAACATGGGGAGTGTATAGTACTTACATTTTAAACATGGGAACTGATTGTTTACTGTAAAGTGCAATCTTAGTAGATAGATACAATATTGATGCAGAATCTTATTAACTTGTACTTAGATTAAATAAAAATTTGTAAAGCTTCATGCAGAGTGCAGAAAACAACCACTAAGTATAAAATTTTAGTTAAAAAGTTACTCAGCATCTTAATAGATAAGTGACAAATATAGAAGTTCTCAAGCAATATAACAGCTACAGTAAAGCAAGTGAATGGTATAGTTAATTTTGAAATGTATAAATTGAGAAATAGTAAAAACCTGCTAATTTTCCATTTAATGGTAGATTGTTTGCTACAGGACATGCTCCAGTGAATTTTCCAGTGCCATTTAAAATGTCTGATGTAGCAGACTTTCCTTCTTTGTGGTGAATGTTCTGACAAAGATATGTATATTTCTGATGTTAACATTTTTCAGCCAAGTTAAGACTGTCCATTTTTCTCACTATTCCACCACATTCATGCTGGATGGATGTAGGTCGCGTGAAACGTTTGTTAGAGACTGAGGTATCCAAAAATATGTACCTGCCCACTATGACAGTAAAATCTTATTTGGGTATACTAAATTATAGCTGTTGAGTATAGGTATTTATCAGAAACATGAAATGGTTCTTATTCCATTCATCTAACAAAATTTACTTTATCTGATGGCATCACAGTAAAGGAAACACTTCATAGCACCAGCTCTCTGTCAAATCCCTGAAGTCAAGGGAAACTAGCCCCATGCAGAAACCCACTGCTTACAGAAGCTGCAAAAAGTAGAGGAAAAGCAGGGATAAGTGCTCTGCAGTCAGAAGACCTGACAGTCAAACATAATCCCAAGTAAGGAAGTTGTAGGTGCTGTTACCAGATATTCAAAGACAGATTAGGTAGGCATGAGGGAAAATAATCCAGACCGTAACAGGTCTAGTGATTCACGAGCTTTCATGTAACTACTTGCTGTTTAAGCATTTGTGTGAAAATAATTATTCTGCCTGTATCTATAGATGGAATACTTTAATTAAAAACACAGGAATTTATAAACTCTGAGTCAGTGGCAGAAAAGTCAATGCAAAATATATTCTACAAAATACAATGCAGGGGGGAGGGAATGAAAAGAGGAAACAATTGGAGCTCTTGTGAAAAACAGCAGTATTCTTTGGTGTCACTATTCCTTTCTTAATTGGGAAAACAGCAAAATGACCCCACTTCACTCCAGAAAAGGGTGGAAACACAATGCAGATGACAGTTATCCAATCAAGCCTATAAACAATGAAATCTAATTTTTATTATCACATTTACATACAATATCAGATATGTATTTGCCCATATCTATAGTACACATACACACCTTCTTTTTTTTATAGATACACAACATCCCATTTGAGTTTTGAATATGACAATGTATGGCAAATCTATAAAGTAATACAAAAAATGTACAGAATTATTAAAGCAATAAAATTGAGATAAAAACATGATCAATGCTGCTATTTAGTTCAATATGTAAATAACTGTGATTACTGTAACCTCCTGGATTTTTCTGGTATTATGGAAATTTTGTCAGGAAGTGTCACACTAAGGTTTAATGTTTAAACAACTGTAACAAAGTGGTATTGGTTTCTATTTTAGATCTTTGACTTTCTGGTTCTGCTGCAGAAGCACAAAGTGTTAGGCTTGGTTTCATCACTGTACAAATTTGCTGAACTGTTAAATTTCAAAATTATTAAATAACATGCAATATTTAAAAGTTAATTTATAAACAGAAAAACAATTTGTGTTAGCAACCTAACATCCAGAGCTTGTCAAACTATAAAGATTTTGCTATCTATTCTGCCAACAAATTACAAATGAAGACAATTTAAATGTGTTAAAATTATTCCTTCCCCCAATCAAAAGTTCTGAATTTTTTTTTCCTGAAGAAAATAATTTCATATCAAAATATGTTTTGCATTTTTTGATCTGTATGTCTGTTTTGTCACTTGTTACTTATCGAGAAAAGACTAAAATATTTTCTCAATTTAAAAAAAGAAAGCTTTTTTAAGGAGTGCCACTGTATTTCTTTCATAAATTTAAACTAGCAGAAAAACTATTTTTTCCTATCTTCTTCTGAACATGTGCACAAGACCATTATTTCAATAATTTTTCTTGGTTTATCACCACACTTTGTTGTTTCCTCCTGCCATTTCCAGATGGCAAAGTGGCAAAGGGTAGAGATTAGGATGAGAAATAAAGTCCTGAAAATTTTATCACATCTTTATAGGCAATGTTTTTTTACAGAATATAATATTTTTTTCTAGCATATGTCTTGTGCAAAAAATATCATTGACCAAAATCGTGATTTTGAAAAAAATACTGGAAAGCATCAGCCACTCTTAATAGCATCTCTTTACAGTTGTCTCCTTTTCTTTTTGGAAATAATAGCTATACATTCTTTGGCGCAAATACTTTATTTAGCTGGTCACTTCTTTGGAAATCTGGTGACCAAAGAGTTAATTAGTTTCTGGAAGGCATGGGTGGGTTATTCGGGAGCACACTGATGAGCTCAGGCTCAGAATCTCCAAGCAGCTGAGGCTCCATAGAGTTCCAAGGAATTGCAACTACTTATGCCAGATCTAAATATATCTGCATGTGAAGAGTTCCTATTTAGTAAAATAATCAGGCTTCAGACAAAGATGGGAGTTTGCCTTGATGTCTCTCTCTGCATGGTTGAATTACAGCACTCCTCTGAACATTCTTTGAGAAGAGCCAAAACTAGTTTGGTCCCCACCGGTGACAAAAAATGTTTCGTTTTCAGTTTTTCTCAAGAAGAAAAGAAAACAGTCAAAGAAAACAGGCCCTTTCCAGTAAATTTTTACTTCAAAATATATCAGTGAGAAGTTGTGCTGTGAGAAAATGATATATTTCCATTGAGAGCTCCTTCACAACTTTTTTTCATGTTACATAAAATTAACTATTTAGTGTTAGAACATTTAGAACATCTAGTGACTATCTATAGCATATAATTGTATAAAGTCCTGCAAACTAGCTGCTAATCACTTGGTCTGCTTCTAGACTGAGCAGTGGCTATGCTATGCATGGGCCATGGTCAGGATCCTTTCCCTTTTTCTTCTTCTGTCCTCTTTCTTCATGTCTTTTGTTAAAAAAGGAAAAAAAAAAAAACCACTTATGGAAGATTCTTAAAATAATGCCATGTATATTAAGTATTGACCCAAGCAAATATACGAATAATCACAAGATATTAACATATTCCTCTGGGCTACCTCTATAAAAAACCTAAATCCAGGGAAGGCTTTAGGAAAGGTAAGTTGTTCCCAACATGTTCCCTTAGACACTGGGTTTAGCTAAGGGCAGAACACGATGGTATCAGGGCTGCTCCACATGAGCGTTTAGGACAAAGGTAATAGGGCAGATGTGTTTGAGGGTCCCTGAAATTTGCAATTGTTCTGCATGGCAGTTCGTTCCCACCTGTGTCTGCATCTGAAGGTATAGCAGCATCTGAATCAGATTCTCTTCACAATTAACAAAAATAAAATCAAATGCAATCAGGTTAGAGATCCTTCTGCTTTGTAGCCTATTTTAACAATGACTAGCAACAGATATTTAGGTAAAGGCCACAAGAAACAAAACAGTGAGAGTAAACCTCCCCAGTAAGTAGCTGTCCCATTTCTGGAATCCAGTAGTACTGGAATTTCCTGAGCAGGTTGCAGCTGGGCCATCTTGTTTAGCAGCATTTAATAGGTCTATTCAGCATGAATTTGGCTTATCCCTTTTTGAACTCATTTGTACTTCTGGCCTCCTCAACATCCTGTGGAAATGATTTCCACTATTTAATTATGCATTGTTTGTAAAAGTACTTCCCTTTCACTTAACTCTGCTGCCTGATGTTCTCATAATTCCTATGTTATGAAAAATAGTTAATTTCCTTACCTTTTGAAACTTCTCTCTCTCAACAATCTCTTTTGAATCCTTTCCTTTCTCTCTTATCACTCCCCTCCCCCTCCATCACTTCTTCTGAACTGGAATCCAAATCCATTTATACGGTAATGGTCAACAAACCCTACTGAAAACAGGTTGTCTGCCTTCTGGCTGGACTGGCAGCCTGACCTTGCCATGGCAATAAGGAATGTGGCTAGAATGGATATATTACTTAACAACGTTTTCTCTGAGATACTAGAATGCCAGTGTCCATCACTATTTCTCTCCACAAAGGAGGGTTCATATGGAAGGGGTTTCACATTACAGTACTTGAGTGCAGTTTGGCCCTT
This sequence comes from Coracias cyanogaster, assembly GCA_033124195.1. NCBI lineage: Eukaryota > Metazoa > Chordata > Aves > Coraciiformes > Coraciidae > Coracias > Coracias cyanogaster. The sequence continues at coordinate 5,328 of JAVSBS010020518.1, read as the reverse complement.
GGAAACTACTTCATGTAGACAAAATGAATGACTTCATTGATTTTTTACTCTACAATTTGGGACAAAACCAAGCATTACCTTTTCCTCTCTTTCTTTAACGTTACCAAATTCTAATATAGGGAAGACAATCTCCAAAATACCGAGGCCAAATTCCATCCTCAGTTGTATTTTAAGAATACCTTTCAGCATCCACAAAGTCACAAACTCCTAGTCAGTGCCTAATTTGGTGCCTGGGGGAAGGGAAGTCTCCTCCCTTTTGATTTTGGGGCAAAGAAGTCTTTCTGGAAAGTCACTATTTTAGCTCTGACTGTTTGGAGTTACCATGGCAGTTCATTTATATAGGCTTGAAATTATTTTCTGTAAACAATATTTGTCTCTGGATTTACATGACATTTCTGGCATCAGCCATACAAGTGCACCATAAAAACGGTTTATTTACAGAACTTTCACTCCTCCTGTCAACACACAGCTGCAACAGAACGGAAGACAGATGAATACGGCCTATTTGTGAGTCCCTTGAGAGAAATCCTTTAATCACTAAGCTTGATATGAAAAGGTACAAGCAACTTCTTAAGCACTTTCTCTGCTGCAGTCCATGTTTCATTTACATTACTGGCATCTCTGAAACACATGTTCTCAGGAAAAAGGGTGAAATTTTCAGCAAGTACAAGTCTTGAAGCCATTTCTTTCTGGTTGCACAAAAACTGGGCTGAGTAATTATCAGCTGTTTCTGTCATCAGCTTTAAAGAAAGCTACACTAAAGTAGATATGGATGCGGAAACTAAATGTTTTCCTGGCACTAGTCCTAGCACTACTTGAGGTTGAGAGACAGGCTGCTGTAAGCCAAGCTTTTGGAAGTTTCTGCTGTGATACTAGAAGTGGAGAAACCTGGAAGAACGGCAGATGAAACTCCCCACCTTCTGCTTCAAACACCCAACATCAGCTTATTACAGTGCAAGATATGCAGACGTGAGATCTTTACTGATGTAGAATGCAGAATGCAGAAAAGAAAGAGAAAGAAGAAAATACTGAGATCATGAAACAAAATTTAGTACAAAAAATGAAGATATGGAGGAAATGTGAACAATTAGTGTGAAACGGAAATGCTGCCACAGAAATTGAAGGAGCCGTGTCAAAAGCTAAGGCACAATACCTGTTAAAATTGGCTGAACTTGAGAATACCAATCTAACAGAGAGGAAAAACCCAATGCAGTAGCGAGTATACATAGTGTCTATAACAAAGCAGATAGGGTTGGTATTTGAGGTAGAAAGTGGGAAACAGGAATGTTGGTAAATTTGAGGCTGCTGCAGAATCATCATAAATTCTACATGAAAGGAAGTGAAAAAGGAGGTAGTTCTTAGAAGAGAACTGGAAAAGAGAACTCCCTGCATTTCTCAGAATATATAATTGGCAGTTACCTGTAGTTGTTGGGAAGTAGAAGGTGATGAATTTGTGAAGAAAAAATAAACCTAAGGAAATCTCTAGCGCAGACATAGAAATACTGGTCTCAAAAGCAACAGGACAGAGATTAAAAAAAGGCGAAGGTAACTTTGCAGGGAAACTTAAAAAGTGATGGAGATTAACCTTTCAATTATCATAAACACATACCTAGAATTTGTGTTTTATTCTTCTGTGCTAAGTACTTCAACTAAACTACCTCAAGATTATTTAGGAAAAAACCCCAAACTTTTCACTTTTTTTTTTTAACCTTATTTTTTTGTCTTTTGTAATCAGAAGAATTTATCTGAAGAAATTTGTCCACTAGTTATATAAAATTTTGTCCACTTAAATTAGTTTAGTGTGATAAACTTATATTTGAGGTTCAGAAATTCTAATTTTAATATATCTGAATATGTAGCACAACTGCTGTTGAACATCGATTTCAATCATAAACTTTATGGTGCAATTCCTTAACTTCAGTGGCTGTGCCCTGGTAAGGCCACATCTGGAGTTTGTGTCCAGTTCTGGGCTCCCCAGTTCAAGAGGAACAGGGAAATACTGAAGACAATCCAACTGAGGTGTGTGAGGATGATCAAGGGACAGGAATATCTCCCTTACGAGGAAAGGCTGGGAGCCCTGGGGCTGTTTAGCCTACAGAAGAGAAAGCTAGTCAATGTTTATAAATATATGAATGGTGGGTGTCAGGAAGATGGAACCAGTCTCTTTTCAGTGGTGCCCAGTGATGGGACGAGGGGCAATGGGCATGAACTGGAACACAAGAAGTTCCACCTCAACATGAGGAGAAACTTCTTTATCGTGAGGGTGACGGAGCACTGGAACAGGCTGCCAAGAGAGGCTGTGGAGTCTCCTTCTCTGGAGAGTTTCAAGACTCATCTGAACACACTGCTTTGTAACCTGCTCTAGGTGAACCTGCTTTGGTAGAGGGGTTGGACTAGATGATCTCCAGAGGTCCCTTCCAACCCCTACTATTCCGGGATTCTGTGAATGTTTGTGCTATGTAGTATGAATTGTTTGTCCTCATTAAAAAAAAGCAATAAAATTAATTAGTGACTGAAGACAAGGAAAAGGCTGAGGTACTGAATGCCTTTTTGCCTCAGTCTTTAACAGTAGGACTAGCTGCTTGCTGAGTAGCCAACCCCTTGAGCTGGAAGACAGGGATGGGGAGCAGAAGGAAACCTCCGTAATACAGGAGGAAATGGTTAGTGACCCGCTGCACCACCTAGACACACACAAGTCTATGTGACCAGATGGGTTACATCCAAGGCTGCTGAAGGAGTTGGTGGATGTGCTTACCAAGCCACTTCTCATGATTTACCAGAAGTCCTGGCTAACTGGGGAGTTCCCAATGGACAGAACATTAGCTAATGTGACACCCACTCACAAGAAGGGTAGGAAGGAGGATCCGGGGAACTACAGACCTGTCAGTCTGACCTCGGTGCCAGGGAAGGTCATGGAGCAGATCATCTTATATGCCATAACACATCATTTAAAGGACAACCAGGCCATCAGGCCCAGTCAGCATGGGTTCATGAAGGGCAGGTCCTGCTTAACAAACCTCATCTCCTTTCATGACAAGGTGGCCCACTCGGTGGATGAGGGAAAGGCTGTGGATGCTGTTTATCTGGACTTCAGTAAAGCCTTTGATACTGTTCCCCACAGCATTCTCATAAAAAAAGTGGCTGCCCTAGGCCTGGATAGGCGTACACTCCACTGGATCATGCACTGGCTGGATGGCCATGCCCAGAGAGTGGTAGAGAATGGCGTTAAATCCAGCTGGCAGCCCGTCACAAGTGGTGTTCCTCAGGTCTCAATGCTGGGGCTGCTCCTCTTTAACATCTTTATCAATGATCTTGATGAGGAGATTGAGAGCACCCTCAGTAAGTTTGCAGATGACACAAAGGTATGTGGGAGTATTGATCTGCTTGAGGATAGGGAGGCCCTTCAGAGGGACCTGGACAGGCTGGACCGATGGGCCATGGTCAACTGTATGAGCTTCACCAAGGCCAAGTACTGAGTCCAGGACTTGGTCCACAACAACCCCATGCAAAGCTATAGACCTGGGGAGGAGTGGCTGGAAAGCTGCTCAGCAGAAAGGGACCTGGGGGTGTTGA
>JAVSBS010020517.1:0-40507 GCA_033124195.1 Coracias cyanogaster | reverse complement strand
GGAGGTGCCCGGTTGTGGGAAGGTGAGGAGGGTGGGTGGGGGGGAGGAGAAGAGTTACTGGGTTTGCTTGGGTCATACTTCTCCAATAGTGGGATGGCCAGTTTGGACACTCCTTCCCAGAACTGGCCTGCAATGCAAGCGGAGTGGCATGGATGGTAATTGAACTGCCATCTTCACTCACCAAGAGCATCCTCACTGATCTCAGTCCTACAGACTCTCAAGATGCAGCTACAACAAGTGAGGCATCCTAAAACTGAATGTTTTATATTTTCATCTCTGTTTTATCCTACTGAGTCAGGGCTCCTGACTTCTGGCCTGACACTTGCTGCAGGTTCATTCTGGTTGCTAAGGGAGGCAAAGTCTCCCAAAAGTCTAAGCTCCCCATTTGCTGCTGACGTCTACACTGTGAAGCAGCTTTTGATTAAGATAATAGACTAGGTAGGCAGGGCCATGGCTGCCTTCTTGTTGATGCAGTGCCAAGTGGGCTGTGAGTTTTCAATTAAAAGTAATTAATGGTAAAGCAGACTGCTACAATCCTGCAGAGTCTCTTCTATTTCTGTTACTTGGGCTTTTAAAGGCAACAGGATCACAGTGGCTTGACTTTCTTCTCTAGTGAAAAAAGGAAGAGCCTTTGATCTAGTGACCTCACATTTATCTTCTGCCCTTCATTAGCACCGTGTGTCTCCCTCTGCCTGTTGAAAGGTGACTGTGCCTATCATCATTGCTGGGACAATACAAATATTGTTCAATTACAGCAATTCTCTAAATGCAATTACTCAATTGCAAAGTTAATTGAATTATTTGAGTTTAATTATTCCATTAGGAATTCTGTCAGTACAGCTTAAGTTGCTTGCTTTCTCTCCAGGTTAGCAGCACAATGCAGCATCTGGCCACACAGGGAAGGACTGGTTTTACTCAAGAGTCAGACAGACCTAATTAGGCTGGGGAAGGTCTGACCCTGTTAAAAAATGGTGCTTTCAAGTTCTAGAACATGTGTTGAGGCTGCAGAGATCTTCCTTCCTTCAGTCAATGAGTTTCTGGGCACAAAAATACTTGCAAACAAAGAACAGTGACTATTATTGGAGAAATAATTTTGCAAGAGAACCAGCATCAAAAATACTTGTGAGGGTTTTGTGAAGGAATTAGTCTTAAGAGATACTTGACAGAAACCAAAAGGACCAGTTGTGCAACATGGCCCTGTAGTTAAGACTACATATAGTCAGCAAGACAGTCACTAAGGCTGTGAGGGGCTGAGACAGGACTGCAGAGCAAAGCTCACCAGCTCACCAGTGACAAATTCACCTGGGCAAACAGAAGAGCTGTTTAGGGTTTGTTCCTGATTCATTCCTAGGAGGAATAGGATGAAAAGTGTTAGGATTAGGAAGACGTAGACCTGTATGCCCTCAAGCCCCTTTGACATTCCTAAGCCCTATGCATGCAATACTGGAAGCTGCTTTCCTGCCTCCCTGAGACAAGGATGGCTGCTGTCCCTGTTCAGGGAAGCCTGGATCTCCTATCCTAATATCCTGTCACTATCATTGGTTTTTCCTCACTCTCAATGTCATCAAGAGCCTTTGTCTTTTTACTCATGGGGCACACTATAATTAAGAAATGTACTTAAATATTTTCCTTCCACTGTATGAGCTCCCTTGGTTGATGTAAGACCTGCAGCACCAGTTTAGAGCTGTGACAGGTGGACTGGAGATAGTCCTGCCTATCCCAGCAGGAGCTCTTCACCCACAGGCCTCTTCTGCTGCTAGTAGAGCTCAAGTCTTAATGCATCTGTTCTGCAATAGCCCATAACTCTGACTGCCATAGACAGCCTTGGGCTTTGTACTTGATGTCCACACCACACTTTGTAAATGTCTTCACTTAATGTCTATGCTATGTTAAAGCCCCTGTCCTTGCAACTCTGAGAGCAGTAGCTCCTAATATTTGCAATTTGACTTATTGCCCTTCCAAGAGACAGCAGCATGCAAGATAGAAATCTCAGAGGATGGGGAGGTGGATTTCTTGGTGTCATGCATTAGATGGACCTTTTCTGCTGAGGTAGCATCCCTGGCGCTGTGGAATCCTGTGGGGTCCAAGCTGCTAAGAGAGCACTTGCTCAGTCCTTGGTGACTGCTGAGCCCAGGGACTTTTTTTTTTTTTTCTCCCCCCCGCTTGGCCTTCTGCACCCCTCCCTGTGCCTGCCCCCTCCCGCTTTTCTGCTATGGTGCAAGTGCTGCATGGTAAGTTTGTGGACCTACTGGGGCACAGGAGGAAGTAGAGGTCAGGATTTATGTGTGAAATAGCAATTTTGTGATGACTTCAGGTAAAATGCTCTGACCTAGAGCAGGAGCATCAAGGGATCTTGGTTCAACACAGATGTAGGGGGATTAAGTGGTGAGGTGGTGCTTTAAATATTTTTTGCAAATGTGGTCTTAATCTGCCATATTCCTCAGTAACAGAATAGAGATGTTGGCACTTTCATCCTGGCTAGTATGTTGGGAGCAGTTGGAGTTTGCAGGTGGCAGAACCTCCTATCATTGTTACTTCTCAGTCCCACTTGGCAAACACCTCTGCCTCCCCTTCTGAAGGAAAGGTGGTTTCCTGTACAACATACTAGACCCTACCCAGCTTTAGTGAGCACTGAATCCACCAGACTCTCCCAGTGAGGCTCAAGCTCTTTGAGGCTGGGGTGCTTGGCTGCAGGCATATATGTGCCTTTGTGTAGCTAAGCACAAGACTTCCCTGGCCCCACAAGACTGCTGATGGTGCTGGCCCTGAAACAAAGCTTAGGCCAAGCAGCTGTGCTGGCTGAGGAGGCTGCAATGCCAGGGGAGGCAGCTTCACATGGCACTCAAGGGCATGACAAACACTGTACCCAGCTGAAGCACCCAAGAGACTTCAGGAAGCAGAATGTAATCACAGCTCACAGCTCCCTGCCAGCATGCTGACGGATAACAGCTCCATGCTCCCACAATAACAACACGGCAGAGGGACTATTGTGAATAACAGCAGTATAAGATGGGACTGATGAGGCAGTGCTGGAGCACCAGGTGCAGCTGGTGTATGGAGGAGCACAGCTCCCTCCTGCTTTCATCCTCTGTGATGAGATTGGTGACCTGCCTCTAGGTCTCCTTGTGATCTGCTGCTGCAAGGAGCTGGCTGAAGGTCCTAGGCCAGGAAACCTGCCCTCCTGATGGCTATGTGATGCAGGCCTCTGTCTTCCACCTTAAACAATTGGAGGGCTTATGCCAAGAGAAAAGGATGAGCCTCTCTGGGGAAGGGTGGGGCTTGAATATCCTGCAGAATAAATGCATAGAATTGCAAAAATAGCTCCTAAAAAGTCTCGGAAGCTGAGCGATCCTAACAGCTGATCCTGATGTCTTGGGTGTCACATCTCCCTCATATCACTGCAGAGCACTCGGCAGCTTGCTGCTCAAGATGCATTCAGCCCATTGTATGGCACTGGGTATTTGAATTTCCCAGGCTGTTTCCCGTGTTAATTTCCATATTGTCCAGTATTACACTTATGAGCTCTCTCAGTCATCTTCCTCTCAATGTGCACATACAAGTGCCTTTCTGCATCTGCAACCTTCAGCCTCATCTCTGAGAGATGTTACCCTATCAGCATTATCTTCAAAACCCCGTCTTTTTCCAATTTAACACAGAATTAGATTCCATGCCTGCAGTATCTCAATATCTCTCCCCTCTGTATCTGCTCTGTTTTCTTACCTTCTCTCCAGGATGTCTCTGCCATTCTGCAGACCCTCCTCTTTTCATTTCTGGCATATCAGGTCTGTGAAGCTCAATCTTGTAAAGCTGCGTTGGTACCAGTGGATGTAGCAAGGCGCTGACTGGGCCTTTCCACAAGCACCTACAGCAGCCTCCTGCTGAGGTTTTCTGGCTATTCCTATGGCAAAATGGAATGGACTTAAGGGGAAAACAATAGCCTGGCTGTAGTGACCCTTCATCAATCACCCTCCTCTGCCTCAGGCTCCATGTGGAACTCTGAGCCCTGAAAGCCCCACCTCCTGTTTGAAAAAGGAGGGAGCTGGAGGGGCTCTGAGCATCACCGGGGACTTGGTTAGCAAGGGGCAGTGCAGCATGGGGCTGGAGTCTGAAGTGCCCTCACCTCTGGCAGGCATGAGATGCAGCCTCTTGAAGACTGAGCATGAACCACCTCCAGTTTCCTGCCGGTGCTGGCACCTGTGCTGGGGCAAGTTTGCTATAAATCCATACCCATTTATATCACAGGCAGAGCCAAACCCTGAGGGTATTAGAAAGCAGCCTTCAGGTGTGTAATTTTGTTCTTTTGACTCTAATGCCTCATTTAATATTTCACAATCTTGGCAGTATGTTGCTGTGCCAGAGACATCGACAAAGGCCAGCTGGAAGTTCAGTGACTGACATTTCCATTATTAGGTTGGGGATCTAGAGCTCACGCTTGGCAAGGTGAACAGGGCTCTTCCTTCACTCCTAGCTGGAAATATGGGATTTGCAAAAGCTTTCAGCACTGACTTTTAGTTCTGATCCAGCTAAACAGGGCAACACTGGTTTTGGAAACCTTGCCCAAGATTTTCTTTAAATGGAAAATCTGGACTACAGTGAAACCATCAAGAAATGTGCTGGGCCCTCAATAAACATGGTCCTGAGTCAGAAGCTGTTCCCCAGCACTCCTGTTCTGAACTGCTTCCACATCCTCTAAAGACACCAGTTCAAATAATTGCCCTTCAGTTTGGAAATATTGGCTCTTCTCTTGTATCAAATAATACCTCATGTCACTGTTGCTGAAAGCAAGTGGGATAAAATTGCCTGCCTTATTTTTCCCATTGTGTTGGCTTTATGCAGCATTTGGAGTCACATCAATCTTACTTTCTTCTCCTGGACAGGTACTTAGTTTTGCTAATGTCAGGGTACAGCTTTCATGTGGAGAGGGGAGAGGAGAAAAACCATAGTGGAGAACATGGGGAAGGGGCTTACAAAGCCTCACAGGCTGGGAGGGAAGCTCTAGGCTAGCGCATGCATCTGGGATTTGCTCTATCTGCCTCCAGCTCCTGCATTGGCTGGGTGCTTCCCCTGGGTAAGCTGCTCTGGTCAAACTGCTTGTAGACTCCTGAGACTCCAGTCCCACTCACAAGCCAGTTTCAAATTTTTGAGGTGATCTAGATGCTTACAAAGGTATCTACCTGCTATCCAGGCTTCATGATATCTGCCCTGGCTTTCAAATTGTTTCAGTCTCTTTATATACCTTGGGATGCGAGAGACTGAGGTGACACTTGTGATTGAAAATCCATGTGAGCCAGGGGCAAGTACTTCTTACTGTTCTCCAAGGTAGCAGTATGGCACACTGCTAGAGCCCCAACAGTGATTACACTGGCTCCTTTCCCCCAGGCTCTGCTCACCAGCAGGTCACAGCCACTGCTGGATGTGTAACACAGACCCCCAGCAGCACAGTCAGACCCCTTGCACACCACAGCTGCTCTGGAGCTGCAGACTGTTGGTGCCTGCCAAGAGCATTCCTGCTGCTATAACTATGTTTTGTCCCTTTGCTGCTCTATACTCCTTTGATCTCACTTTTGAGGATCTGTTCTGTGCCCCAGTTTCCCCAGTTGTGAAGCAGGGACAACACTGCTACTTTCTGCAGAAGGGGTCTAGAAGAGTTCTAGGGTCCTCAGTTTTGTGAGTACTGAGGTCCCGTCATGCTTGAGGACATGTACACACTGCAACAGATAAGGTGTTTCTTACATGGCATGAAGGAGCTATCCCTATGTTAAAGCTGACTAGCTTTCAAGTAAAGGACACCAGATGTCCTGAAGTGGAGTTGCAAGGGACACTCCTCCTCACTCAAGTACTTTAGGACCTGTGTGAACTCCTGACCTGCAGATGGGGTAGAAGATCATCTCTGAAGGAGGCTAACATTGCAGGTGGAAGTGCTCCACTTGTGTCAAGCTGTGGGACTCCCACTGCTGCCAGTGCAACTCTGGAACGTGAAACACACGCACAGCATCCCCGGTGCTGTGAGTGTCTAACTAGTGTTGCAGTTTGCTGCTTGTCAGAGCTTTCCTTTCCTTACTTGTTAGGTGCTATCTCTTCTTTCCATCACTACAGGTGATTCCTTTCATTCTCTTCAAGAGGCCTTTTGTTGCCTCTTATATCTTTTGTGTTCATCTCATTTAAATAGTGCAGCATACTCCAAAACCTGATAATGCTGATTGGGAGCAGTGGGATTATGTCTTCAAGAAGTGCTTTCCCTCTTGGCCAGAAATGCTTTCCATATGGGGTTGCTGGGACTGGTGAAGGGCAGGCAGGCGGCAGCCAGACAGTGCTGCTGCCTATTGGCTGGGGCTCTGTCACCAGGCTCTTGGGATGGCTGGGGAATGTCCTCCCAGGGGACACAAATCCTTAGGAGGCTGCTATGTTGTTCAGCTGGCACTGATGTGAGCATTTTTCACCCTTCTGGGCAAAAATGGCTTTCTCTGGGTGACACCTGGGGGAAAAAGCCTGTGGGTGAGGCTGCCAGCACTGGATTTCTGGGCTCCTTCCAGCTGTAGCATCTGCATTTCTTCCCTCCTCCCACACAGCTGCTCCTCAGGCTGGCTTACCATCCAGTAAGCAACAACGGAGAGAAGAGAAATTTTCCTCTCTAAGTAGTGCTTTCAGGGGAACTGCAGCCAGATACTGCCTTGGATGCCCAGCTGCCAAAAAGTTCTGGTTTTACAGTTGCAGCAGAGGAACCTGTGTTGGGACTGGCTGAGATGGAGTTATTTTCACCCTAGCAGCTCTCACAGTGCTGTGCTTTGTATTGTTAGCTAGAAAGCTGCTGGTAGCACACCCACACCAGTGTTTTGGCTACTGCTGGGCAGTGCTCTCACAGCATCAAGGCTGCCTCCAACATGTTCTTCCCCCCACCCTCCCCCCTTTTACCAGTAGGCTGGGGGGTGGGCAAGATCCTACAAGGGGACATAGCCAGGACAACTGACCCAAACAGACCAAAGGGATATTCCATACCATATGGCATCTGCTCATCAAAGTAAAGCTAAGGGAAAAGGGAAGGGGCACATTTGTTATTACATTCGTCTTATGGAGCAACTGCTATGCCTACTGAAGCCCTGCTTCCCAGGAAGTGACTGCACATCAGCTGCTAATGGCAAGTAGAGAATAATTATTTTCCTTTATTTCCATATGTGGCCCTTGCTTTTGCTTTATTAAACTGCCTTTATCTTGACCCACAAGGTTTTTTCCATCTTATTTTTCCCTCTCTGTCCTGCTGAGGAGGGGGAGTGGTAGAGCACTTTGGTGGGCATCTGACATCCAGCCAAAATCAAGTGTAATCTCCATTCACTGCTTTCTTAGTGCTGTAACTGTTTCGGACTTTTGATTATCCCCTTTTGATTTTTCAGGTAGGCGGTGATGAAGTGGCAAGAAATCCAAGGGCAATGAAGAAAGATTTCAGGGGCTTGGGACACCCAGTCAAGGGATCAGGAGCACAAGTAGCATTCTCCTCTATCCCTGCTGTTGTGGGGAATGATGAGGTGGTGAACGGGAAGAGCCAGCAGATCAATGCCTGGGTCCGAGCCTGGTCCTACCGGCAGGACTTTGGGTACTTTGACCATGGCTTGATTTACAAGACACCAGGCCTACTAGTAACAGATGGGAAAAGCTTATCCTGCAGGGCGAACACGGTTCTAGGACAGGGGTTACCAGGGCTCATTGAGAGAGCTTTAAACTAGATTTGAAGGGGGATGGGGGCGTAACTGGGCTTGCCAGAGAGGCACCTGGGTGTAATAACTCAGTGCTTCTGGGGCAGCATGCTAGTATTTTTGAGAACCAGAAGGCCTACCACTCGTCAAGGGTGAAAACTACATGCTTAACTCCTTTCCTGAAATGCTTATACACCAATGCATGCAGCATGGAGAATAAACAGGAAGAATTGGAGATTTGTGTGTGGTCACAGGGCCGTGATCTCATTGCAGTTACTGAGACACAGTGGGATGGCTCGCATGACTGGAACACTGTCATGGATGACAGCGCACTTTTTAGGAAAGATAGGCCAGCAAGGCAAGGTGGTGGAGTTGCTCTTTATGTGAGAGAGCAACTGGAGTGTATCAAGCTCTCCTTGGGGGCACAGGGAGAATGAGTTGAGAGCTTGTGGGTAAGGATTAAGAGGCAGGCTAATATGAGATACACTGTTGTGGGTGTTTATTATAGACCACCTGATTAGGATGGGGAAGTTGATGAGATAGCTGAAAGTAGCCTCACAATCACAGGCCTTGGTTCTCATGGGGGACTTCAATCATAGAATGTATTGGGTTGGAAGGGACCTCTAAAAGCCATCTAGTCCAACACCCCTGCAATAAGCAGGGACATCCCTAACTAGGTCAGGTTGCTCAGAGCCCTGTCAAGCCTGACCTTGAATGACTCCAGGGATGGGGCTTCCACCACCTCTCTCGGCAACCTGTTCCAGTGCTTGACAACCCTCATATTAAATAACTTCTTCCTAATGTCTACACTTTTCTAGCTTAAAACCACTACCCCTTGTCCGGTCGCTACAGGCCCTCAAGAACAGATCTCCTCCTGCCTTCGTATAGGCCCCTTTCAGGTATTGGAAGGTCCCTATAAGGTCCCCCAGGAGCCTTCTCTTCTCCAGGCTGAATAACCCCATCTCTCTCAGCCTGTCTTCATGGGAGAGGTGCTCCAGCCCTCTGATCATTTTCATGGCTCTCCTCTGGACACAGGACCAACAGGTCCTCATGAACCAACTGGTCCATGTCCTTCTTGTGCTGGGGGCTCCAGAGCTGGACGCAGTACTTCAGGTGAGGTTTCACCAGATCAGAGTAGAGGGGCAGAATCACCTCTCTCAATTTGCTGGCAACACTTCTTTTGAGGGAGCCCAGGATGCAATTGGCCTTCTGGGCTGCCATTGCACATTGGTGGCTCAGGTCCAGCTTTTCATCTACGAGTACCCCCAAGTCTTTTTCCACAGGGCTGCTCTCTAGCACGTCCTCTCCCAGCCTATATTGATAGTGCTGGTTGCCCTGGCTGAGGTGCAGGACCCTGCACTTGGCCTTGTTGAACCTCATGAGGTTCACCTGGGCCCACCTCTCTAGCCTGTCCAGGTCCCTCTGGATGGCATCCCGTCCCTCTGGTATATCAACTGCACCACATGCATGGGAGCAGGCATAAGCAGAGGTGTGTGGGAATGGGCAAGTAGCAATATCAGAAGCCAGTACTTGGTTTTGAAAGTCCTGTCCAGTTCCCGTCTGTAGAGACTCCAAGGGTGAGCAAGCCATGACAGGGGAGTTGGCAATCGAGAGAGCAGCATATACAGCATGTCTTGTTTGAAGGCTCTTGGCAGAAGCATAGGGCATGGTGATGGTTTTTAACAGCAAGTTTGTATTATAAAAGGAACACTGTCTCAACTGAGATTCCCTAGGCAGAGGCAAAAGACATTCAGACAAGGACAGCACTCCCAGTGTCGCTGCAGAGGTAAAACAGATGGGGAGTTCAGTGTGTCACCTTGAAAACACAGATCATCTGAGCTCTGCTCCTTTTGTCCTTGCTACTCCAGCATCACATCCAGAAAGTTCTCTGGGGTCTGATTTGGAGAGAGGAGGACCTTGGAAACAGAGTGAATCTTATATTCTCATTCTTTTGCTTTTTCTGTTGGGCAGACAAAACTCACGCAGAGCAAGGACACGGAGGCATCCACAAGGAAGATGTCTCACACTACTAATGGGAGAAATGAGAGAAGCCTGACGCTGCCCAGCTAGTGACTGAAGTGATCGCTGTCAGGCATTAGCATATGCTGTTAGTACATGTCCCCTCTGCTTGCTGCCTTTGGAGAGTGTTTGCACATGTCATGCTAGAAGCATGTTCCTGCCTGCAAGTTGTGGGGAGAAGTTGTGCATCAGATTTGAAGTTTATTCTAAAATAAGGTTATTTTGTTTATTTATTTATTTATTTGTTTTTGCTATTATTGAGTGTATTTCCTGGGACATGAGGCCAGCCTCTGGGAGCAGCCCAGGGTTTGTCAGAGATGTTTGCAGGCTGGCAGAGATGTACAGGATGTTGCGCAGAGGAAAATGTTCACCTGTGCAGGGCTGTGGGAGTGTGGAGTTCCTGAATACAGTTCTGTTTGATGAGGAGATGCTTGGGCTGACCCCTGTTTTGCAGAAGAGAGAGACTGGAGGAGAGGCTTCCTGGCTTGCCTCGAGCTGCACAGAGCAAACTACCAGCCCTTGAAAGAAATACACCCCATTCCTGGGGTTTCCTGGAATAACTCTTGAGATTTTTCTGAATTGCAGCACCCCCAAAGAGTTTGCCCGTAAAATACTTGCTTTGCCTACTCTGTGACTGACAGGATGGACTCATCAGATTCACATCAGCCCACCTGAAATGCTGTCCATGCTTCCCAGGAAAGCAGTCTGCTTTATTGTACTGCATTGAGGGATCTGCTTGGAGGTGCAGAGGGAAGTGGGCTCTGAAAAAGAACAAAGATCAGAACAACAAGATCTAGAATGAGTCTGGCTAGGATATTAACCTTTTGGCCCCACTATTATTCAGGATTTTTCCAAACAATGTCTGCAGCAGAGGAAAATGGAGGAACCTGTTTCCAGGTCTCTGTCTCCTCTATTTGGAGGTTTTCTTGTTGCCATTGAACCCAAGTAAAGTTGCAAAAACCACCTTTAAATCCTTAATTTTATCCTAATTTAGGAAGACATCTAAGACATCTTCATCTCGTGGCTTTACTTCTCTGGCATTTTTCAGAAAGCTGAGCTCTTAAAGAACACAGAGAAAGAAGCTCATAGATAGATACAGAGGAACCATGGGATACCAGATCCTCCGTATCCCACTAATTGCACCCTTGGGAAGGGTCAGAGGAACTGCACACACAAACTTGCTTCAAGACATTTCAGATCTTCTGGCAGTGCACGACTGTGTTTATTTGGTCTGGTAAGGTAACCTGAAAGTACAAGGTGCTAATTTGAAGTTGTCATGCTTACCCTGTGAGTTTAAGCTGTTAATCTGAAACTGGGTAGCTGTAACTCATACCTGCTTTGAACCCAGTGTGGAACTTAGTCCAGAGTAGTTCCTGAGGCCAAATCTAACTGGAAATACGGGCTGATTCCCCATGTGTATGCACACATAGAGATGTGAGATTGGGCACAGGAGGGAGCTAACTGGAGCCAGGCTGGATGTCCTTGCTCTGTCAGGACAGATGGGGAGCACAGAGGTGCTCCAGGGCCAGGAAGGTCAGGGCAGAGCATCTGGGGCTGGGATGACCCAAGGAGTTGGGCTTAGGGTAGCACACAATGTGAACAGTGGCCAGCTCCCAGTTGTCTTGTGCTGGGGGCAGGCTGATTTCTGAGACCGTTTATTTTCTTTTGGTTTGAAAATGTTGGGGTTTTCTTTGAAATTACTTTTCACACTGAAATTCCATAGCTTTTCACTTAAACCATGTTTTTAAAAATTAAAGAGTTTGACAGTTAACATGGTTTAACCCCAACCTAGTGCAACTAAGCACTACATAGCTGCTCCCTCATCCCAGTGGAATGGGGAGGAAAATTGGGGAAAAAAAAGTAAAACTTGTGGGTTGAGGTAAGAACAGTTTAATAACTAAAATAAAATCACATAATAATAACAGCAGCAATAATAATAATAAAAATGAACATAGCAAAAAGAGAGGGAGAAATAAAACCCAAGAAAAGACAAGCGATGAACAACTGCATTGTGTATCACCCACTGACTGATGCTCGAGCAGCGATCTGCCTCTCATGGCCTGTCCCCCCCAGCTGATATACTGAGCATTGTGTTCTATGGTAGGGGCTATCCCTTTGGCTAGTTCAGGTCAGCTGTCTGGTTATGGTTCCTCCCAGATACTTGTGCACACTCACTGGCAAAGCATGGGAAACTGAAAAAGCCTTAACTTAGGATAAGCACTACTTAGCAACAACTAAAACATCAGTGTGTTACCAACACTGTTCTCCTGCTAAATCCAAAATACAGCACTGCACAAGCTACTAGGAAGAAAATTAATTCTATCTCAGCCAAAACCAGGACAGTATCCACCCCTTATTCTATATCATTTATGTCATGCCTGGGTCTCACACCTGCAATACATTGGTGACATCATTGTATGGGGTGACACTGCAGAAGTTTTTGAGAAGGGGAAAAAAATAGTCAAGATCCTTCTGGAAGCTAGTTTTGCCATAAAACAAAGTAAGGTTAAGGGACCTGCACAGGGGATCCAGTTTTTAGGAATAAAAAGGCAAGATGAGTATCACCAGATCCCAATGGCTGTGTTCAACAAAATAGCAGCTGAGTCTCCACTAACTAGTAAAAATTTTTTTATTCTTATTATCTGTATGTTATTATCTATAATTATGCAAAGTTAAGTCCCTTATGGGTAGTTTACTGTATTATTTTATGACAGAAGTTTGATGTAATATTGCATGCATGCCAACATTTGTGTGCTACCCTATGTGTGATCCAAATGCTGCGACCTAACTGTTAGAGCGATTCCTCTTATTTTGGTAGCTCCTTGTTGAAAACACTGAAAAAGCCTGTGGTTTTACAGAGAAGTCAACAACCTCCATGTACTGCATAGCAGATGGTACAGTAATGTTGGAGGTGTATTTCACAATAACTTTTTTGTACATGGAGAAATTAAGGTATTGAGAAGTCTGTTTCTGGTGCCTGAGAATGAATCAGGGGTAGCAAGAAACTACAGGAGTGCAGGAGTCCAAGAACCAGGACTGCTGTAAGCTTTAGGGGCTGAACTTGTCCTGCAAAACCTCAGCTATTGAGCTCAAACAGCCTGGACTCTTCTAAGGTCACTAAGAGTGTCAGGCATTTCCAGACGACAACTTGAACTGCTTCATATTGGGATCTCCCTCCAGAATTGCGTACTCCCCTCCAATGACTGTAGGAAACCCATGGTTAAACATCTATTTTTATCACCTCAGTTAGATGCCTACAGGTAATTAGGATCTGACTGATACTCAGAGAAAGGTCTGAGCACTGTCCCACAGCTGATCAGTGCAGAGCCACAGTCATACAAGGTTCCTCAGCATCAATGCAAACCACAGCTGACGGGAACAGGTGCTAAAGTCTTCAGGAATTGTTGTAGTTTAACCCCAGCCGGCAATTAAGCACCACACAGCTGCTTGTGTACTCCCCCAGAGTGGGATGGGGGAGAGAATCAGAAAGGTAAAAATGCTCTCAAGGCTGGAGCATTTTTGGATAAATCTGGTCTCAGATAATTCTGAATGAAAATACATTTGTAAATGCCAACATTTCCCAATGGGTTCCCCACCTAGAGGCAAGGGAGCCAGCTTAGCTTGTAAGTTCTTTCTTGTGAATAGCTGTGCTAGTAATAGCCACTGAAATTAGATCAAACCGTGGGACAGTGGCAGTAACAGCTCAGATTTTTCAGAAGAGCTGAATGACTTGTGCACTACACCTTCTGCCAAGGCTGGCTATGAATGGCACAGGAGGAGCTCTTTAATGCTGATCCCTTCTGAAAATCTGGCTTGACAACAAACACTAAACGCCTGGGATAGCTGACCCTCCACTGTCCTGAACCATTAATATTGATTATACCAGACCTGAATTCTGAACTTTACAGTAGGACATCTAACCTGATCTGCCAGCCCAGAAGCCAGATCTCACAAGTGACTCCAGTTAGGAATTAAAAACTGATGGTGACATCTAACACGGGTTTATCATTGCATTTTTTGGTTGCTTTTTCCTACACCAGAGATACGGCTTAGGAAGAGCAATGTAAGCTCATGTAACCCCAAACAGGGTTATGCATTTGCATATGTCAAATGTTGGTGTTATTTTGTCCCCAACAGCCGGCAAGGAAAAGAAAATGGCCACAAGCAGAATTAAGTCAGCCCTCCTCATATATGTCATTTTCATGGGCTGCCATTACCCCTTCTTGTTCCTGCTGTGCCAATGCTTCTTTGCCCACCTGTGGGCTTTAGTTACTGTTTCACAACCTAATCCATGCCTTTATCACCATATACCCTATGTCCAAGCAGTACCCAGTGTTATCCAGAGCATTCAGATGCTGGAATGGGCTCTCCTCAATTCTAGTTTTTAGGCAGTGGCCATGCTTGGTTTGCTTGGCTTTGAGGGCTGCTGCTATCCTGGCTCTCTGTCTCCTCGTGTCTGTTTTGAATGAACTATAGATGTAATGCCATCACTTTGACCATGCTCCATCTGTCCCCATTTAAAGATATGTTAGGACCTCATTCTCGTCACCTTTGCTTATCTCTGTGTCTGTCCAGGGTGAAGGATCAGCCCACAGAGCAACTCAACCACCTGATGGCAAATGCTCTTTTCTCATTATCTCATTTCTATGCAAGGGACATTTTCAGTACCAATCACTCATCACTGGTTCGCTGACAGTGGAGCAAGGGTGAGGAAAATGAAGCGGGGAGTCATGTGCTGCCCTGCTCTGCCTGCCCTCGACGAGACACACTGTCCAAGGAAGCACGCCAAGAGTGCTGCGTCTATTTTAACAGCATGGTTTGGGAAGTCAGCTCTGAACCAGCAGCAAGGGCAGCAGAGGGAGGATGTGCTGCAGTCATAAAAATTCCACCAAGATAAATCAATAGAGGGAGGAGCGGAACGAGAGGGAGAGATGGCAAAGTCAGACATTGTTCATCTCTGCCCGCGGGAGAGAGGGAGATGATGCCTCTGTGGCTATGGGGTCATGGGGGTTTAACAGGAGTGAAAAGGAGCAAAGTACAAGTCAGAGAGGAGCTATCAGGAGCAGGTGACAGCCTTTAGTATGGGCTCCTGGAACTGTATTTGGGGATCTGGTTCAGACAGCCACTGAGTGCCAGACATGCTCCTGCATGGCACTAATTAGCACCTTTTCAGGCAGACTGAAAAGGAGGGTAAGGAGCAAACTGGCTTGCAGCAGGAAGCAGAAGAACAGTTATGGATGAACTAGGACACCCTCTCTCTCACCAGAACCAAAGGTCCTCATTATGGTGGAAATGGTTTTCCGTCTGCAAAAGACTCAAGATTTCAAACTGGTTGCACCAAGAGCTGAGTCCATAGCAGCCCCTGCCCCAGCTTCCTTTTCTAATCTTCAGCAAGGGGTATTTGCCCAGGAAGTACCCTTTGCTGAAATGCCTCTGGTTTTCATATAAACCATTTACAGTATAAGTCCTGCAGCAAGGGATGGATTCTCACTAGGTTTATGCAAAAGAACACTATTGCAAAAATTATACCATTTTCAATTTTGTACAATTATTAATTGTACAAATTATGTGTATGGAGCACTGCTGGGGTATATCCTCATAAATAACAGAACGAGCTGTTTGCTTGCCCTCTCTGGTAAGCTGTTGAGCAGCTTTCCTTTCCTGTGTTTGAAAGATGTTGCTGAACTTAAGACTAGATTCAGCCAACATCCACACTGCCCCTTCATGCCTGTGAGTGTTAAAGGAGTGTTTGGTTTCAGTTGTCTGTCAAGAGGAAGCCCAAGCCATTGTTGGCATGGTCTTGGCTTTCCAAGCATGGGTCAGGCCAAACATGCTATGGCTCAGCCCACCAGTTGACAGACAGTCTTTGGCTCTTCCTAAGCATGTCAGGATGCCTTGACCCCAAGCTAAAGGTCAGCCTGGAAAGATGTCAGTGGTCACCAACACCTGCTCCCAGACTTACAAAGCAAATGTTCTGGTTGTGACTCCAAAACAGTGGCCTGCAGACTAGAGGACAGGGCTCTGCTTCGCCTGAATGTCTCTCAGAAAGACATGTTCTTCTTTCTGTTTCACAGGAATACACCATTGATATCTTCTTTGCTCAAACGTGGTATGACCGGCGTCTTCGTTTCAACAGCACCTTGAAGGCCCTCACACTGAACACCAACATGGTGAGCCGCATCTGGATCCCAGATACCTTTTTTAGGAACTCCAAGCGGGCCGATTCCCACTGGATAACCACTCCTAATCAACTCCTCCGTATCTGGAATGATGGAAAAGTGCTCTACACACTCAGGTACATCCAGCAGGCACTATAGCTAGGTGTGTAGAGGTGAGCAGGTCAGGTGAGTAAGGACTTGGTCAAAGCAGAGGAGGTTTCCAGGTGCCTGGGATAGAGTAGTACAGATGTGTCCCAGTACACACACAGTACTGGTAGCAGAATGGGCTTCCTTTTCCCAGGATGAAGGCTTCCAAAAATCAAACTGGTTTTCCTTGTCATACCTGGAAAAAAGTTAAAAGTACAAGTGGTTTCCTAAACAAAAATCCTTTAAAACTTTGTGCTGGTCGGTCCAGCTATCTCATTCTGATAGTAAACATTTGGCTTTTGTTCCTGTAAATTCTCACACCCATAAATGAATCTGAAAAGCTCACTAAACAAAAAGGCTTCTTGAATGTGAAAATTTGATGTTTTTTCTCACTTTGAAAATATCCAAACATATGTTTTGTTTTGCTGCTGTTTTGAAATGTTCCTGCAAACAGACTGATCTTCAACAAATTAGTGTTTCTCTCTCAAGGAAGCAAGAATCCCTCTGTCACATTGTGGTGTGGCCCCTCTCTATCTTCCTCTCTTAGGCTGACAATTGAGGCTGAATGTCTGCTCCAGCTGCAGAATTTCCCAATGGACACTCACTCCTGCCCTTTGGTCTTTTCCAGTTGTGAGTATACGTATATTTAAAATAGTTTTAGAAAGCAAGTAGAGAAACCTCAGTAGAGTAAAACTCTTCTAGGGACAGTATCCTCCCTTTTAGCTACATTTTTCACCTAATCTCTGTGACTCTTTTCCCGGGCCAGTACCCATAAGTTCCTGAAGAATGTTCCCACTCCTGGGCTAGCAGGGGTCTTCAGAAACAGGTTCAGAGCACCTCTGAATTACTTCTTAATTCAATGGATGGTTGGCCATGATTATTTCACTGACCTTCTGGTCACTCTAGACAGAATATCTTCAGCTGGCAGACAAATGGCATCCATCCTGCCTTGCATCTTGCCCCTTCTCCCACTCTCTGAGGGGACAGCTTGGCTTTCAGACCTCAACCTAGAGACAGGCCTACTTTCTGCACCCAAGGCCATCACAAAGGAGGGGTACTCAGACCTCCTTCTCAGTCCCCACTTGTTTATTCTCATCAGCAGAGAGGGCTGCTGATGTTGGCACATCTCCACTGGTAATTTTGCAGGGAGCCTTTCTGCACCAAGAGATTCCTGTCCTCACGCATTGGCTGGGAATCTGATTTAGTCATCTTAGCTTGGGTTCGCCTCTCTTGCTTCCCCTGCAACTGAACAGATGCAGCTCAGATGGTTCTGAGATGCTTCAGAGGGAGACAGCATGGTGAGGAGATACTATCCCCTCATCTTCCACTGTCTCTCATTCTTTGCTAATTAACAGTACATGCTGTACATGCTTGATCATTAGAAATAGCTGCCAAGCTCTTTCTTCTTCCCTCCTCTAAGGAACTGTCTCGTAGGTGTCAAGGTCTCTGCTTCACAGAAAGCCAGAGCCAGAAGAAGCCATGCTCCAGCCTGCAGGAGCCAGATCTCCTTCTCCATGAATAATGCACCCCTTCTTTTCTATACACAGATCAGCTCACAGGTCAAGAGGTACAGAGATAGTCAGAGCAGCCACAGCCATGCTACCTCCCATGTTGGCAGATTTGTATTCCTGGTGTACTCGTGCCTGGGAAGGGAAGGTAGTCATGAGGAGTAGTGAAGGCCCCATGGTGCCCCAGGGAGTTAAAACCCTTCAAGATTTCAGGCTGAGGGAATCCTCTTACACTAACCCAATTCTCATCCCCACAAGTGCAGTCCTTAGAAAGGCTCTGTTTCTAGGACTGTTTTTCCCATCCCTACGATTTGAAGCAGCCCACAAAGGGAGATCCTGTTCCTACTGTCATTGCATGTGGGGATGCCTAAGGGACTATAAATGAAAGACATCAGAAATACCTGCCTGAAAGCTTCATGTTTACAAAAGAGCTAGAATGAGATGTCAGTGCTTTTGCAGTCAGGGTGGTGAATGAGGTATAGGCACATCATAGTACTCTGTCATTGATGTCCTTGCCCCTTTTTCCAGATGGCTACCCACGAGAGGAGATTGTCTATCGCTGGAGACGCTACTCCATTGAGGTCTCTGACCAGCGCACCTGGAGGCTCTACCAGTTTGACTTCACAGGGCTGAGGAACACTTCAGAAGTTCTCAGGACAGGGGCAGGTGAGGCAAAGGGAGACAGCCCACGGAAACACTGGTGTGTTGGAGACCTCATAGGAGGCAAAGGAGTCATAAGACAGCTGCACAGTGGTGGGGAAGGAAGGTCACAACAGCGCACTTAGAGAAATATAAGAATGAAGGGATGGATCTTTAAGGGAGCAGAAGTGGTGGAGATGAAGGGTGAGCAGATGATGAAGCAGAGGTAGTCCAGAATCACTGACATCTGTGAACTGTGAGGTGACAATGGTGATGTGAATTAAGCTATCCCTAACCAGAGGGTCAGGAGGGAAAGGAGATGGAGCTCAGATCCCCTCTTGCTGCAATATGTGCATTCTATGTGATCCCTGAGTGATGTTTATAAATGGAACAGGAGTGGGGAAATCAGAACTTGCAGGTCTCCATCTTTCCTTCTGTAAAGTTGTTGGGGCTGGTGAACACCTGAATTATGCTTTAAGAGACAGGAACAGGTCTGCATGTGTGAAGAAACCAGGGAATGGAGGCCCTTCAGCTCCTCCTCCTCATAATAGCTCACATCCCCTTTCCTTCCCACAGATAATTAAGGAAGGCCTCTTTGGACTCCTGCAGGTAGGGTGAGGTCATATTTTTAAGCCCTCTGAAGCATCAAGTTCAGGTAGTGCTTTTCTCACTCTGCAGAAGGCTGCTTCCAGCCTCTAACCAGAGTAGAAAGGCAGCACAAAACAGGACAAGAAGTGGTGCCGTGAAAGTGTCTGGAAGGCTGTCTGACATTTATAATTCTCTTTTTTGGTAATTGCTTGCAAGCTCCATCTTAATCCTAGAGCAGCCAGGTGGCTTTCTTCCAGTACTGACTAGGAGCCTCTCAATTAGGATGTACAGTGCCACATGCCTTTTCCAGGGGCAGAAGCAGAGTCTCAATGAAAGTGACTGAAGGACACCTCCTTTGTCACAACTCAGGTAGTTAGTTAGCAAGCCAGGCCATGTAGCCTGTTACAGCTAAACAGCTTCTACAGAAAAGAAACCCTTGCAGCAATCAGCTGAAGATGGATACTCTCTATAGTTTCTTCCCTGAAACTTTTCCAGACAGCGTGCTTTTCAGCATGCTTGGACGCACAGCCAGGCCAGTACAAATGCAGCCTGGCGGCCACATAGCTAACCAAGCAGATAGCCAATTCGTCAACCACAAAGTCAGCTCTTAAATTAGTCACAAAGTCATTAAGTCAAACAGCTACAGAGCCAGCCAGGTAGCCACAGGGTCCACTAGCCACAAAACCAGCAAGCCAGCCACAATGCCAGCAAGTCACCGGACCTACTCAGCCAGCCACACAGCTGTCCATGAAGATAACAATCTGGGCAGCTACAAAACCAGCCATCCAGGCACCTAAAACAAGAAAACCTCATCAGAAACACTCCAAATTCTGAAACTTTGCTGACTTTTGTGTTTTAGGAAGCCATATGTGATTCCAGTGTCTCCATTGCTTTTTCCTAGGGGAGTACATGGTGATGACAGTTTCCTTCGACCTAAGCAGACGTATGGGTTATTTTGCCATTCAGACCTACATTCCCTGCATCCTGACTGTTGTTCTTTCCTGGGTTTCCTTCTGGATCAAGAGAGACTCTACACCAGCCAGGACTTCTCTGGGTAAGACACAGGTTGTTGCATTGTCTGATGTTTGTTGAAGTCTGCAAGGCTAGCAGACTGGCAGTGTTGGAGTACAAAATCTCCTCAAGTGCTTTGCCATTTTCTGGCACTATTCAGCTTACTGGAGGATAGTTCACTCCTCCATCTTTCTGTTTGTAACACTATCTTCAAGCTCAATTAAATCTCCAGCTCTGCTGGCTTGGACTACTGGATCAATTTCTTTGGTGCCCAGGGAGAGAGCAGGAGGAGAAGTGGCATTATCATTTTCCGTAGAGGTGAAGGTACATCGTAGTCTGTGGATGGGAAAGGAATGAACAGCAAGAAACAAAAATTCTGCATGACTGACACCACTGTCGTGGCTGTCTCAAAAAACAAAGTCAGGTTTCCCTAGGAGGAGGGGCCCTCTCTGTGGAAAGGCGTCTCAGCACATCAAGAGTAATGTATTCTCTCAACAGTCCCTGTTGTACTTAATACAAATGATGCCCAGCACATTTCAAGCCCACCAGCCCACATTAGGAAGATGTAAATGGACGAGTTCCATTGGCATTTCAAATATATGGGAAGGCACATCACATTTGCTAATGCAAATCAGCAGGAAAACATGAAAATTTCTTGCCATGCTCCCACCCAGAGCCATTGTAGTAAGCCCAGGAAAGGGTGGCAAGTGGATTTAGATGAGTACCAGAGAAGGAGGAACAGGTGGAGTTCCTGTTTCTTTTTCCTAAAAGAAGCAGCATCCTAAAAAAGCATCCTAAAAAGCAGCGGATGGCATCACAATACCAACTCTTGCAGCTGATCCTTTGTTGGCTCCTGACACTGTATCTTTTTAAACAGGTCTGTGAGCATTACCGCTGCTGCAAAAACAATTCCAAGCCCCATTCAAGTGAAAAGAGATTCCTTATCATTTCCTACCCATGTACCCTCTATGTCAAGAAATGGGTAAATTGTATAAAGCTGTCTTTGTAGAACAGCCATGAGCAGGTTGAAAGCTTATAGGTAGTAATTACAGACTAAGACAACAAAGGGAACTTTGTGACTGGTGTCTACTACAGGCTGTCCAATCAAAGGGAGCCTGTTGACAAAGTCTTCCTGCTCCAGCTATGGAAGGCATCACACTTACAGGCTCCCATCCTGCTGGGAGACTTCAACCACCCCAATATCTGCTGGAAAAGTAGCATGGTGAGCTGTAGGCAGTCCAGGGGACTCCAAAAATCACTGAGGATAACTTTTTAAGCCAGGTAATAGACAGCCCTACCAGAAGTGATGCGATACTGGACTTGATGGTCACCAACACAACTGAACTAATTGGTGATGTCAAGACTGGAGGCAGCCTGTGCTGCAGTGATCATACACTCCTGGAGTTCACAGTCCTGAGGAATATGGGTCAGGAGAGGAGTAAAGTCAAGACCCTGAATTTTAGGAAAGCAAAATTCCAGCTATTCAAGGAGGTTAGTCAATATGAACCCCTGGGAAATGGCCCTCAGGGACAATGGAACAGAACAGAGCTAGCAGATCTTTAAGGATGCTTTGCAAAAGAGCACAAGAGCTCTTGATCGCCAGGTGTAAGAACTCATGCAAGGAAGGCAAGAGACCAGCATGGCTGAGTGAATACCTGCTGGTCAAACTAAAGGGCAAGAAGGAAATGCGCAGGCAGTGGAAGCAGGGACAGGTATCTTGGGAAGAATATAGGGGCACTGCCCCGTTGTGTAGGGATGGGGTCAGGAAGGCCAAGATGTAGCTGGAGCTGAACTTGGCAGGGGATGCAAAGAATAATAAGAAGGGCCTCTACAGATGTGTCAGCCAGAAAAGGAAGGTTAAAAAAAAATAACCCCCTCCCCCCAATGAACACAACTGGCAAACTGGTAACAACAGAGGAGGAGAAGGCTGAAGTACTCAACAACTTTGGTCCAGTAACCTCTCAAGTTGATATACCACAAGACCCTCTCACAGTTATAGAAGATCAGGTTTGTGACCACCTGAGGAACTTGAACATACATAAGTCCATGGGACCTGAGGAGATGCATCCCAGAGTCCTGAGGGAACTGGCTTGATGTAGTTGTCAAGACACTCTTCATGATATTGGAGAAGTCATGGCAGTCAGATGAAGCCCCTGGAAGAAAGGAAACATTGCATGCATTTTTAAAAAGAGTAGAAAGGAGGACCCTGGGAACTACTGACCTGTCAGCCTCACCTCTGTGTCTGAGAAGATCATGGAACAGGTCTCCTAGAAGCTATGCTATGGCACTTGGAGGATAGGGAGGTGATTTGAGACAGCCAACATGGCTTCACCAAGGGCAAGTCTTGCCTGACCAACCTAGTGGCCACCTATGTTGGAGTGACTACATCAGTGGAGAAGGGAAGAGCTATGGATGTCATCTATCTAGACTTCTGTAAGGCCTATGACATGGTCCCCCATAACATCCTTCTCTCTAAATTGCAGAGATACGGATTTGATGGGTGGACTGTTCAGTGGATATGGAATTGGTTGGATGGTCACATCCAGAGGGTAGTGGTCAACAGCTCAGTGTCTAGATGGACATCAGTGGATGAGTGGTGTCCCTCAGGGGTCCATACTGGTTCCAGTGCTGTTTAATATCTTAATCAATGACATAGACAGTGGGATTGAGTGCACCCTCAGCAAGTATGCAGACAACAAGCTGAGTGGTGTGGTTGAAATGCCAGAGGAAAGAGATGCCATCCAGACTGACTTGGACAAGCTCGAGAAGTGGGCCCATGTGAATCTCATGAGGTTCAACAAGGCCAAGTGCAATGTCCTGCACCTGGTTTGGGGCAGCCCCTGGTATCAATACAGGCTGGGGATTGAGGAGATTGAAAGCAGCCCAGCAGAGAAGGACTTGGGGGTACTGGTGGACAAAAAGCTGGACGTGAGCCAGCAATGTGTGGTGGCAGCCCAGAAGGCCAGCTGTATCCTGGGCTGCATCAAAAGCAGCATGGCCAGCACATCAAGGGACGTGATTCTGCCCCTCTACTCCACTCTGGTAAGACACCACCTGGAGTACTGCATCCAGCTCTGGAGTCCTCAGCACAAGAAGGGCATGAACCCATTGGACTGGGTCCAGAGCCACAAAAATTATCAGAGGGCTGGAGCACCTCTCCTATAAGGACAGGCTGAGAGATTTGGGGTTGTTCAGCCTGGAGAAGAGAAGACTCCAGGGAGACCTTGTTACAGTCTTTCTGTACTTAAAGGGGCTGTCCTGGGTTCAGCCAGGATAGGGTTAATGTCTATAATCAGCTGGGAGAGGCTGCAGCTTGGAGAGGCCACAGCTGAGATAAACAACTGGACCAGCCAATGGGATATTCTATATTATATGATCATGCCCACTATATAAGGGGAGGGCTGGCCCTGGGAAGTGCACCTGTTTTCAGGAGTGGCTTCAGCCTTTGTAGGAGCAGGGACAGTTCATCTAGGGTACCGGTTAGACTCTTGCAGTTTATGTCACTCACTTTATGTATTATTTCATTGGTATTATGGTGACTATTGTTGTTTCTTCTCTTTGAGTTGTTCTATTAAACTGTCCATATCTCAACCCATAGAGTTTCCACCTTTTTTTTTTCCTCTTGATTCTTTTCCCACAACATGGGGGAGGCAAGGGGGAGGAAGCAGTGGGTGAGTGTCTTGGTGGTGTTTAGTTGCCAGCTGAGGTTAACTCATGGCAGCGGCCTATCAGAAAGATTGGGACAATCTTTTAGCAGGGCTTGTTGCAACAGGACAAGGGGTGATGGTTTTAAACTAAAAGAGGGCAGATTCAGACTAGATATAAGAAAGAACATTTTTACAAAAAGGGCGGTGAAACACTGGCACAGGTTTCCCAGGGAGGTGGCTGATGCCCCATCCCTGGAAACATTCAAGGTCAGGTTGGACTGGGCTCAGAGCAACCTGATCTAATTGAGTATGTCCTCGCTTATGCTCAAAAACAAAGGAAGAACAAGAAGAGAGGCCTTTACATTCCAGGTCTTGTGCACAGCAGACAGAAATAGCAGTCCTGTGTCATCTGAGACATTGCTGTGATTATTGCTGATTCAGCCAGACATCACTGACTGATTCCCAAACTCACCCATTGCCAGCCCAGAGCCATCCATCCAGTGTTGTTGCTTCTTAGCATGTCCTTGCTTTGGACTCTCCTCCCATCATTCAAGCAGTTGTTCCTGTGTATAGCATTAAGTAGCGTCCGAGTTCCTCACTCCTTTACCAGTCCACATTGATGGCCTGCATGACACCTGGGTTTTGAACAGCTCTTTTTCCATGCAGCATTGTCAGAGGGCACCTCAAGACCAGAATCTGGCTGAGCAGACAAAAATAGGACCAGACAACCAGAGCAATTCCTGTCCTACAAGCAAGGGGAAATGGGGATGTTTTGGGGGCTGACTGCATGCAGGAGACAGAAGTGCTCCTCTTCATTACTTAAACCAGCTCTTTTCTCTCTTAGGTATTACAACTGTGCTAACAATGACCACCCTGAGTACCATCTCCCGCAAGCACCTTCCCCGTGTTTCCTATATCACAGCCATGGACCTCTTTGTCTCTGTGTGCTTCATCTTCGTCTTTGCAGCTCTTATGGAGTATGCTACACTCAACTACTTGGTGGGAAACAAGAAACCACTTGAACACAACAACAGGAAAGCCAAGCTGGTAGGTCAAAAGGTCTAACAGAAATGAATGTTGTTAGAACTTCAACCTATTTAGAAATATTCCTCCAGAGCCTCCACTGGAAACTCACATAGCCTAGTGCCTGACCTATACTGTGTTTATAAGGCCCTCAGACCACTTTGTGTGCGGGGTCCGAGTATCTGAAAGGTGAGACACAAACAGAAAAAGCAGCTGAGGCTCCCCTAAAACAAGGAGGTCCCTGTGCTCTCTTCAAAACTGCTGAAGAGCTTATCAAGTACAGTTTAGGATGACTCACATGACCAAATGCAAATGTTCACTTTAAGACGGGGGAATCACACCGAAGTTCTTCCACCTGTACCAGTTTGATCTCTGTGGATTACAGAGGTATCTTAGGTCACAGAGATGCAGAAACCTACTTTATTTTGTTGTCTGTCCATCAGAAGACCTCTTGAGTGTATGGACAGTGAACCCAGAATGGTCATCATCCTTTTGAGATCTGCCCAAACTCAGGGTACTTTTGACACATCAGCTGAAACAGGCCTCTGAATCGAGGCAGAACTGAAACCATAAAAGACAGATCTCTTCTGTGCCAGACTCATTTCCTAGCACAGGTGGAAAGAGCAAGAGCTCTGTGAGGCTGATGATATGCTGCTTCTCCTAGGCCAAGAGGTTATGAGTCACTACAGCCTTTTCCCAGCTTTTCTCCAGCAACTAACAGCAACCAGAAAACACATCTGGACTCTGTGCTGTGTATTCCAAGACAGCTGAGCTCAGAGAAATGAGGGAAGAAGTTACCACACCTGCAACCAAACAGGTCCTGCTTCTGCACTCTCAGTGACAGAGATAGGAAATTAGAGCAATTAGAGCTTTGCTGACTAAGACTATGCCCTAGGGTGCCAGGGAGGAAACTCACAGTCATGCAGGGAGCTGCCAGTCCCCACAGTGTGCCAAGGTAGTGATTTCCAACCAGGTGCAGAGATGGGGGATGATGAGTCATCCCTCTCTATTGAGCTGCACCTATGCTATGAACTGATGGGTTTTGGTGTATAGAAGATGTTTTATTGCCTTTTTCTTCCCGTTAATCCACCCACTCCTCCTTATTACAGCCACCTGCTGGTGCACAGGTTATGCCATCCTTTACCACCATCAACATCATGCACTGGCCCCCAGAGATAGAGGAGGATGAGGATGAAGATCCTGGCTCCCCCTGCCTGGAAGGAAAGGAATGCGAGAGGTTTTTCTGCTGCATTGAAGACTGTCAGACAGGAATGTGGCGGGAGGGGAGAGTCCGCATTCACATCTCCCGCCTGGACTCCTACTCTCGAGTCTTCTTCCCCACTGCCTTCCTGCTCTTCAACATTGTCTACTGGATTGCCTATCTCTATCTCTAGCTGTTATTTATCCTCAGCTGGAATGGACTGGACACCAGGAAGAAGTGCTTCTCAAGGAGCATAGAGAACAGCATCTCTTCCATTGTAGTCAATCAGTCCAAGCTGGTGATTCCCTCTTCCTGCTCTCTCATCTCCTCTGAGAAGAACCAGACAGCTTTTTTTTAGCCTTTTAACATAACTTTTTAGAGAATCTACCCTTCCCAAATAACCCTCTCTCCAGTACCACCAGCATTTTACTCCTTGTAAGATTACCCTAAACCATCCTATTCCCATCTCAAACATCAGGGATTTTGTCAAAAACAAAAACCTTTATGTATTTCACTTTTCCATCCATTCTTACTCCAAAATTCCATGGGGAGTGAAAGGAAAGGAAAAAAAGTAGATCTTACAAGTTCTGCACCACTTCCACCAGAATAGACTTCGTGGAGTGCTAGAGGCTTGGAAAGGCCAGAAGGAAAGAAGTGTGAAAGAGGGCAGCAGTACAGCTTTTCCACAGTAGCTGGGCTTGGCTAAAATGTTTTGAACCTGACCAGAAAGCTGACAATGACGGAGTAGCAGCAAGCCTCCACCAGCTCCCTGTGGAATATCTGTGGAGCATTCCTCATGGATCACTCTGCTTGTACCAAGTGGCACCCAGGACATCCACCCACTGAGGCATTGCTGATTCTCATACAAGTTTGAAGAGCCCATCTGCCTTATTGGAGCAGACTTTTCAGGGCCCCCATTGACATTCTGCTATGTGATCAGCACTTTCTTCCTTTTTTTGGCTATGGTCAATATAAGCTGCATAGCCTGCTCAAAGACCAGAAGCAGTCTCATGAGCCTGTTGTGAAGTAGCTTTCTTTGGCCTGTCTCATGTGAGCTGGGCCCTATTGTACCACGCATCATATCAGGGCAGTGCATCTCCTTCACAGCACTTGTTGAAACCATCAGATCTGTGCTTGGTTGTAGGTGCTGATTTGAGAAAGGGGTACTAGAAAAGGGAACATGATCAGCTGCCAGTGCTGCACATACTAGTGGTAAGGAGAGAGCATTCCTGCAGCTCAAATGTGTTTCCTTGGTTCTCTTTTTTTTTCATAATTACATAAAAAAACCCCAGATTTCACTAAAATAGTACAGCTTCTCCCAGTATGGCCACCAATACTTGGCCTTTTTCTTCCCTAAATCAGGAAATGGAGCAAGTCATCCTTGGTAGATTTCGGGAAGGTCAGACATAGTGAGATGGTTCCCTCTGGTCCATCTTAAAGGGACAGAGAAATGCATAATACACTCTCAACTGGGAAGAATCTGCTTCTACTAGCATAGAAGAGGAAACTTAGGCCCAAGGTCCATAATGTGTAAACCAGCTGCCTCCCCATTTATACTAGCTGCTGATGCGGCCCACAGCATGATTGTGAAAAGCAATGTGCTGTCAATAGTTACTTACTGTGTAAATTACATACGCAAAAAACTCCTTTGTTAAAACCAGCATGTTTTAGAAACAATTAGTACTTAAAACACTTGTCATGAGAAGAAAGCCAGTGTGGCGGCACAGAAAAAGTTAGGAATAGCTGGCTCACAGGACAGCTAATGAGGGCAGGAGGTTTTACATATTCTTAGAGAGCAATTTGATATGGTTTAAAGATGGATTTTAACACTGTTAAACATGATCTGAATAATGAAGTGTCATGTTTAATTCATTCACAAATACAACCTTACCTTGCCTCCAGAGGAACTGCTAGAGCACCTAATAAAGTATACAAAAGTACAACACTCAGCTAAGTATAACCTAATGGGGTCAGAACAGCATAGCTCTGGAAGGGGAAATTGTGCCTAACCTGTTACAGTTCTTTTAAAATACCAAGTAAGAGATAAAGGTTACCCAGAAGCTACTTTGACAGCTTTTGAAAGGATGGAAAGAAATTATGGCGGCTGGTTCTGAGGAAATTGATTTAGTAAAAGAATTATTAGGGAGGTTCTAATTAGAGGAAATTAACTGAGGAGATGGGAAAAAAGAATTGTTAAGGAGGCTCTAATTAGAGGAAATTAATGTTTTAGAGAGAAAGACACAGAGAGGGAGAAGGCTAAGAAAAGAATCAAAACAACTTCCAGACAAGGAGAGCTGCTGGGTGACAGTTCTGACTCCCAGCCAGGCGGGTTGATGTTCTGCTCCTGATAGCAAAGTGCTATTAGATGTAGCAACAGAAGAACCTCCTATGACTCAACCGTACGCCAACAGAGAGCTGGATTAAACAGGATTCTGTGATCTCTGTGCGGAGCCCAAAGGAAAGGGCATCCTAGATTAAAACGGGCTCACAAAAGAGACTCAGAGTGAAGCATGTCTTCACATGTCAGAAAGCAGCTTCCTCACATGTTCATGGGAGGGGACACCCTGGGGGCAAGGCAGGGCCCATGCCAAATATGCTCATTAACAATACAGATGCATAAAAGGTATGCAGGCTGCAGTGAGCACATGCAGCACATTGTGGAATGGGAGCATCTGAGAAAGGGATGGTGGAAGGGAAAATTTAACATCCATGTGCAGAGGAGTCCAAACATCTGCAATTCACTGTAGCTTCAAAGCACTTGGGAGCCTTGATGGACACTGGTGATCATCATGGGTACCACAGTACAGACTTCAGCCTTGAGAGTAGCAGCTTGTTGAAATCAGACCTTTTACAGCATCAGCCAGGAGAGAAGCAAGGGTGTACAAGAGACCTAAGAAGTGACAGGGACTTGGGCAAAGGAGACTTGAAAGAGTGTAAGATTTCGCCAAAAAAAGACAAAGCCAACACACACCTAGGTAATTTAACCAATGACAGAGGATTTGACAGAGGAAAATAGCCTAGCGTGGGCTGGAGCTCAAGGAAGCTGATTACTAAGGCTGGGGAAGGAGGAGGGAGGGGGCTTTTTGTCTTAGGGAAATATGTGCCTATCATAAATAGCTCAATAAATAAAGACATGCATTAATTCAATCATATTTTTAAGTTTCTACAGTATCTCAAAAAAGGAAAGCTAAGAAAAGCCAGAAAGAAAAATGCCGTTTTTTGGAATTACTTTGCAAAGCTCCAATTTCCTGGAAGAAGGTTCCCCCGCTATCAGCAGGGAATCCAGGGCACAGAGACATCCAATAGCTGTGTGTGGCCCTGCTCAGCAAGACAGTGGGAGCTGAGCCCCACTAGTCCCCTCCTAGACTGGCATAAACTACCGGCCTTTCACTGAATTCTAGTTTCTGCCATGGTGCTGGAGTAGGTTATGGTACCACAGTGTCTTCCAGTCCATGACAGCTGTTGCCTTTTCACGTGTCTCTGGATAGCTCACTCTAGGGCACACAGCCTGAGAACAGAGGCCTGAGCTGTGCCACACTGGGCAGGAGGCATAGAGGCACCTCAGCAGCTGCAAGACAATTGGGTGGCTGCACTGTCTCCTCCTCTTAGGTAGGTTTCAACTTTCTTCCCCGCCCAGAAACTTGGTAGAGGAGCCCATCACAGGCCAAGTTGGCGCTGGGCTTCCCTCACTTCCTCCCTCCCCTTCCTGGGGATGAGCGAGTAACATTCTCACCCCCTGGGCCTACATAGGACCTCTGTCAGACAGCTACTACATGACAAATTTCCTTGCTAGTGGCCCAATAGTGCCATCCCATAGCAGAAGAAAAAGCATTCCAGGTCAGTGAAGTTTGCTTTGAATATACTAAGTTCCACCTCTTGCTGGACAATAATCTCTACAACTTCCAGGAGGAAATGGATGATGAACTGATCTGCCACATCTGCCTTTAGGCTCTACTCCAACCTCTGGATACCCTCTGTGGACATATGTACTGTTTCAAATGCCTTGACAACTTCATGCAGGAGTAACTTCTGTCCTGTGGATCAGAAAAAGCTCTCTTTCCAGCAGTGCCATAAGTCCAGCCTTCTAGTACAAAACCTGTTGGGTAAGGTGATTGTTTTCTATCCTTTCAAGGCAGCCTCAACAAAGAATGCAGCAGTGTGAACTAGAAGTTCATTTGCAGAACAAGTGTCATGGTTTCAAGAAATACAACTCTGAACTACAGCAGAAAATCCCATTACCAAAGGGAACATCCCCTAAGGTGGAGACAAACACACCCAAGGATCCAGAGGTACCAAGTGGAAGATCATCACTTATGGCAGAAAGCCCTGCAGCTGCTGTGGTATTGCTAGGGACTGCAGAGGCTGGACTGGTTAATCCAGGTTTTGAGAAGACTGAAGAAGACCTTACTCAGAGAGTTAGTCGGCTGAAATGAACACAACGGAAATTTCACTGAGAAGACCTGGAGGAAGAGTTAAGGATGAGGAAAGCTGGGGGGTAAAGACACTCCACTAGGAAACATCGTTGTTCAGGAAGTCTTGAGGTATTCTGTCATTGCTGCAGATGGAAGAATAGCACCTGGGGACCATATTCTTGAGGTGAATGGCATCAACATCAGCAGTGTGACTCACTACCAAGCTGTCTCCTTCCTGCACCACCCAGGGCTCAGTACTGGGGCCAGTCCTGTTTAGTATTTTTATCAGTGATCTGGGCGAGGACATCAGTAAACGTGCAGATGACGCCAAATTAGGCAGTTGATCTGCTTGAAGGTAGGGAGGATCTACAGAGGCATCTGGAAAGGCTGGGTCAGTGGGCCAAGGCCAATGGTATGAGGTTCAACAAGGCCAAGTGCTAGGTCCTTCACCTGGGTCACAACAACCCCGTGCAATGCTTGGGGAAGAGTGGCTGGTAAGATACCTGGCAGTGTTGGTCAACAGCCACCCAAACATGAGCCAGCAGTGTGCCCCAACAGCATCCGGGCTTGTATCAAAAATAGTGTGGCCAGAAGGACTAGGGAAGTAATCATCCCCTATACCCAGCACTGATGAGGCCACACCTCAAATACTGTGTTCAGTTTTGGGCCCCTCACCACAAGGTCATTGAGGTACTGGAGCATTTCCAAAGCAGGA
The DNA here is from genome assembly GCA_033124195.1 of Coracias cyanogaster. Lineage (NCBI taxonomy): Eukaryota > Metazoa > Chordata > Aves > Coraciiformes > Coraciidae > Coracias > Coracias cyanogaster. The sequence continues at coordinate 9,751 of JAVSBS010020517.1, read as the reverse complement.
CAACAAAGTTGGTGAAGGGTCTAGAGCACGAGTATTATGAGGAGCAGCTGAGGGACTGGGGTTGCTTAGACTGGAGGAAAGGAGACTGAAGGAGACCTTATTGCTCTTTACAACTCTGTGAAAGAAGGTTGTAGTGAGGTGGGTGTTGGTCTGTTCTCCCAAGTAACAAGTGATAGGACAAGAGGAAATGGCCTCAAGGTATGCCAGAGGAGGTTTAAGATTGGACATTATGAAAAATTTTACCAAGGGTTTGCAAAGGGTTGTAAAGCACTGGAACAAGCTGCCCAGTGAAGTAGTTGAGTCATAATCCCTGAAGTTATTTAAAAGATGTGTATATGTGGTGCTTAGGGACATGGTTTAGTGATGGACTTGGCAGTGTTTACAGGTTTACAGTTGGACTTGATGATCTTAAAGAGTCTTTTCCAAATAAAACAATTTCATTATTTTAACATATGGCTAATGATGGGGACTGGAAATTATGATCTCAGCATTTATGTTTTATGGCTTTTGTTTGGAAGATGAAAGGAAGTCAGGAAAAAGGTTGATTTCTCATTTGTCTGTCTTCAATTCCTATCCTTCCCCTCCAAATTACACTGTATAAGGGACCATTTTTAGACTGTATGCTCTTCAGGTCAGGGACTCTCTTATTGTATGTTTGTACAGGTACTAGCACACTAGAGCTTGATCTTTAACTGAGATTTCTGGATGGTACTTATTATACATAATAAACAACAGTATGGACTACCCATCTTCAGTACCACTGTTTATGCACATCTTATAAGAAGGCAAAAAACTGTCCCCCTCCTGATGGGGTTACTGGAGCTGGTTAATATTTTTCTTTCCCCGGAGAAAAGTATCTTGTTGGAAAGTGGGGAAAAATGTTGGTTTGATATTTTGGGGGTAGGCAGGGGATTTTTCTGTTTGTTTTTTTTTCAATAAAGAAGTTGCTTCAAATTAACACGGATCAGAAGCAGTCTCAACCATTTAAAATAACTGTTTCTAATGCAAGAGAAACCCTTACTTGGTCCCCTCAGTCTGTTGTCATTGTAAATAAAATATCAGTGTTTGCCCTGGGGGTTTTGGCATGGGGGTGGTTTTTTGGCATTAATATTTGCTGCATCCTGTGCAGCCTCATGACACTGCTGCCTTTCCCTCAGCCTTGAAGGTCTCCTAAAAGCTCCCCTAGATTTCCGGTTTACTGAGGGAAGAAGGAGATGGAGCATTAGAAGGAAGATGGAAGGAGAGCATTAATGCCAGTGAGAAAGCTCCCTCCCAACCACTGGAAACACCACAAACATCATCCTAACACACAAAGTATCACACGAGGTGTGCCAGAGGATGGCCTGCTGTCCTGAAGGACTCCTCTGCCTCTCTTCTATGATTTATATGTGCTTCATGAACTTTTAGCGGGCTGTGGCCCTGCCATGGTCTCACCTCAACACAGAGGAGGGCCCCCAAGAGGCCGCAACCCAAGCCACCTCCCATCCCTTTATGCTCGCTCTTCTCCATCTTTCTTTGGGGGCTTGTTTTCTGAGTTTCGTCCTGACCCCCACCTCGCCCAGGGCAGCCCGCACACAAGACAAGGCTTCTTCTACGCAAGACAAGGGCTGGTGTCGCGACAGTGCCGCCAAAGCGTCTCCCACAACAGGCCCCGCCCCCGTCTCCGTGGAAACTATTAGGTCGCGGCGCTGCTGCCGGCCCTTGAACTGTAATATCATTGCATTTCTAACGTGTTTTCCCCTATTTCTTTCCCACTTTTGAGGGCCAGCGGGCGGCATCGTTATTTTTATTTGAAGCGCCACGAAGGAGGGCACTGGTCTCTGAGGAAGGCCGGGGTACCCTGGGCAGAGGGCCCGCCAGCCGGGGAGAAACTGTGCACAGCTCACTTCAGCCCTGAACAGGAAAACCTCTCTCGGGCATACATATATCCCCTCAAGCTTTGACAGTTCCCCCAATGTTAAAAACATGAGGCAGGGGGAAGGTGAGGGGAGGGGGATGGCGGGCAGAGGGAGAAGAGGAAGTTATATTAAGTCCTTACTTTTTATATTCCTAAAATGCATTCGTTATAATTTCTCTTTCTCTTAACACCTCAGATTTATAGGCTTTAGGAAGACTGAATTTGAGGAAAATGAGTATGGCCAAAAAATGTTTCAAGCTGTGCACTGCAGGGCATGAGGGCAGACATAAAGACTTCTGCCAGCACAGACACAGCCGCAGCATGGTTGGGATGGGAGCTGCCACCCCAGGCCTGTGCCAGGGTGATGGCTACACTGCGCCAATTTACTATCTTTGTCTCCTTTGGACAAACAGTATCAAACATCCAACAGCACAGCTTCTGGCAGCCCATTGGGGTAGGAGGTACCCACTGTGAAGTGTTGGGGTATAACATAGCTAGGCTTCTAGTGTTCACATCAGACTGGGTGAGGAAACTCAGGTGCCATGGGGAAATGACCTATTGCCTGCAAACCTTCAATAAAGAAGTGTGTTTGGGGAAAAAAAATGTTTGGTTCCTTTTTTAAAGGATTGTTAAAGAGAGCATTGACTCAATTTTTCTGTCAGAGGAATCTCAGGTCTTTCAGGTTGAGTATTTTTGTTCTTAGTGATTCTTTATATTGCTCCCTGGCATGATTTCACCCCTTTCTCCTTGTTTTTTACCCTTCTCCCCACATTTTCCAAATAAGTAAATAATAGAGTCCAGGCCTCACCTGTCCCAGCCCCAGTTCTGGAACCATCTGAGCCCATATGACAATAACAACACCACAGGATCAGAGAGGAACCAAAGCCTTGATAGTTGCCATAAGCAGGTTGGCATAGCAACATCTTCAGAGCGAGCTCTCCATGGGGTCATTTCTATTCACTTTAAAGCCCACTTGGGCTGCTACAGGGGTATAAAATGGACTCAGAAAAGCTGTTAATTAAGATTATCAGTTTCAGGAGCAGTGAGCCGCAGTGCTCCAAGCTGAGCCATTTTTCTGAGAGAACTCAGGCCTCTTGACTGTCTTCTGAACTGAGGCACAAGACACTACAAGTCAAGGCAGACAATTTTGAAATCAGATGGCAGAGCCACCCAGTCTTCTGTGAGAGAAGGTTCCTATCCCAGCTGCTGAGTGATACTGCAGCACCTCTCTCGCGATCAGATTGCCCTTTGCTGGACTCGAGTGATTGAATGGTCCAAGGAGCAGTGAAGAAGGCACAGATGCATCTTATCAACACAAGTTGCATGTGGTGTGAAACCTGCAGAACATATGATGAGTACCCCTGCATGAGGTTTCTGGATGATACACATGCCATAACAGGTCTGTAGGGCTCCAAAAGAGAGCAACCAGTGTGGACAAGAGAGGGCACCTCTGAATGTCAGCATGGTCTTTCAAGGCCTGTCACAGACTCCAAGGCAGTGACTTGTGTTTCATAGCTGCGGGGATATGACTTTTATTCTATTGCTATAAGCTTCCTGCCCTTCATCAGTCTGCAGTGTGAAAGGCCCAAGGAAGGTAGTAAGCCTCTCATTTGTAGTGGTAACACAGAAAGCCAGCTTTGCAATAGCCTCTATCACACACATGAGCAAAACAGGCTTTAGGGAAAGGCTGAGCTATTGCCAAGCTATCAGTGGGCTGATTTGCATCTCTCTTGTTATTGACCCTGAAAAACGTCCTAAGGCACTTTTCTGACACTTCCCCTTTCCAAATGCAAGGTGAAACAGAGATGTCTCTCTCACTTTACTCTGCTACTCTTGGTGTTTTAATCTCCTTAGGGTAAAAAGCTACCTGAATCAGAGCCGAGCTGAAGGTGAAACTTCCCATCTGAGAGTGGAGTACTAACTTTCTTGCATACATCACTCTTCCTGGAGAAATATATTAGGTTTGGTCATAGAAATACCCATGTCAGCCATTCATACATTCACACTGCAATCTTTTTTCTTAAGATCACGCAGTTCAGGGCTGCTGGCCACCATGCTTTCAGCTGTGTCCATCATAAAGGAAAAAGGATTTTACCATATTGACAGCTGGACAAGGTTCAGGCAGATCTGAAATCAATTTTAAGGCAGAACTGGGCCTACACTCTTCTCCCTTTTCAGCCACAGAAACTCCCAGTAGCCTCTGGCATCAAAGACTCACCAGACCAGAAAAAAACAGAAATCCCTACCGAAAAGTTTACAGTCAACATCTTGAAAATGGTAGGTAATTTCTGTGGTCCTTGTCATAATGGAGATCTGCTGCTGGTCCTCACTAGGAAATGTCCTTCACCAACCAACTCTTCTATCACAGAGCTACAATCAGGCCCCAGCAGCATCTGACAGTGATCAACAGCTCAGGGAAAAACATAAAGAAAAAGTGTGAGAAGAAAAACTGTAGGAAGAAATTAGTAAGATAAAACTATCACCTCAGAAGAATATGTACAATGTTAGGTGACTAAATCTGTGAATAAGATCATATGCTGGTACTTCGGCCAAGCAGGAAGAATCATAGTATCATGGAATAGTTTGGGTGAAAAGGTGTGGAGCTTAAAGAAAACAGACTCTGGTGATGGAAAGATCAAAGACCACCGACCAAAGACCTTTACTGCCCGTTTGCACTTAGTTTTATAGCTCTTCGCTCAAGCACGCACAGCCACAATCATTATCATTGGTTCAAGCCTTGCATTCATGCGTTACATTAAGCATTGTCATTAGCTCCGTTCTATCAGCACAAGCTTCTCAAAACTCAGTCAACATCCACATCTGCTTCTCATGCTTTCTCTTTTGTTGTTTACTGTCCCTTCAAGGGCAGAGTGCTGTTTCATCAAGGTCAATAAAGCTCATGTCTGTTCCCACAAAAAGGGACCTTTAAAGGTCATCTAGTCCAACCCCCCTGCAGTGAGCAGGGATACGTTTTACTAGATCAGGTTGCTCAGAGCCCAGTCCAAACTGACCTTGAATGTTTCCAGAGATGGGGCATCTAGCACCTCCTTAGGCAACCTGTACCAGTGTTACAGTGTACCACCCTGACTGTAAAAAATTTCTTCCTTATATCTAGTCTGAGTCTACCTTCTTTTAGTTTAAAACCCTTGCACTATTTTGGTACTAAACCAAAAAGCAAAAAGAATCATAGCATCATTTTGGTTGGAAAAGACCTTTAAGATCATCAAGTACAACCATTAACCCAGCACCACCATATGACCACATAACCAGGTCCCTCAGTGACACATTTACACATTTTTTAAATGCCTCCAGGGCTGGGGACTCCACCAGTTCCCTAGACAGACTGTTCCAGTGCTTTACAACCCTTTTGGTAAAGAATTTTTTCCTAATATCCAGTCTAAACTTCTGGTGAACCTTGAGATATCACTTGTTACTTGGGAGAACAGACCAAAACCCACCTCACTATGACCTCCTTTCAGGGAGTTGTAGAGAGCAATGAGGTCTCTTCTCAGCCTCCTTTTCTCTAGGCTAAACAACCCTAGTTCCCTCAGCTGCTCCTCATAAGACTTGTGCATTAGACCCTTCACACTAGCTTTGTTGCCCTGCTTTGGACATACTCCAGCACCTCAATGTCCTTGTGGTGAGGGGCCCAAAACTGAACACAGTATTTGAGGTGTGGCCTCATTAGTGCTGAGTACAGGGGGACAATCATTTCCCTAGTCCTGCTGGCCACACTACTCTGATACAAGACAGGATGCTGTTGGACTTCTTGGGCACATGCTGGCTTATATTCAGATGGCTATTGACCAACACCCCCAGGTCCTTTTCTGTCGAACAGCTTTCCAGCCACTCTTCCCCAAGTCTGTAGCGTTGCATGGGGTTGTTGTGACCCAAGTGCAGGACCTAGCACTTGGCCTTGTTGAACCTCATACCTTTGTCATCAGCCCGTTGATCCAGCCTTTCCAGATACTTCTGTAGATCCTTCTTACCTTCAAGCAGATCAACACACCCGCCTAACTTGGTGTCATCTGCAAATTTAACTGAGGGTGCCTCGATCACCTTGTCCAGATTATTGATAAAGGTATTCAAAAGAACTGTCTCCAATACTGATCCCTGCAGGACACCACTTCTGACCACCGGTCAACTGGATTTAATTCCATTCTCCACAACTCTTTGTGCCTAGCCATCCAACCAGTTTTTTATCAAGTGAAGTATATGCCCATCCAACCCATGAGTAGCCAGTTTCTCCAGGAGAATGTTGTGGGAAACAGTGTCAGAAGCTTTACTGAAGTCCAGGTAGACAACATCCACAGCCTTTCCCTCATGCACTAGGCAGGTTAACTTGTCATAGAAGGAGATGAGGTTAGTCAAGCAGGACCTGCCTTCCATAAACCCATGCTGACTGGGCCTGATTGCCTGGTTGTCCTGTATGTGCCTCGTGATTGCACTCAGGATGATCTGCTTCATAACCTTCCCTGGCATCGAGGTTAGACTGACAGGCCTGTCATTCCCCAGATCCTCCTTCCAGCCCTTCTTGCAGATGGGCGTCACATCGGCTAACCTCCAGTCAGCTGGCACCTCCCCAGTTAGCCAGGACTGCTGATAAATGATTTAAAGTGGCTTGGTGAGCACTTCTGCCAGCTCACTCAGTACCCTGGGGTGGAACCCATCTGGCCCCATAGACTTGTGTGTGTCTAAACGGTGTATTAGGTCACTGACCATTTCCTCTTGGATTATGGGGGCTTCATACAGCTCCCAGTCCCTGTCTTCCAGCTCATGGGGCTGTTCCCTCTCTCCTGATGCTGCATCCAGACAGTGTATCCTGGGTATGCACATGCTACCTGTATGGCTCAGCTCCCGGTAGCAGTGCCACCTGTGTGGGAAGGCAATTGCACCTCTTGAGCAGTGTTTGTCTGCATCTCTGTTTTTCTTCCACAGATCCCAGGAGGCTGGCCCAGTGCCAGAGAGCACCCTGGAGGAGGTCGAGGTGGCAGAGATGGCAGCAATGAGAAAGCAGGTGAGATGAGGGTGAAGGGCTGTGTTTCCTGGGAAAGCCATAAGAGGGTGGGTGAGGAGATTCCAGCGGTATGTTGCTTAGTCCTGATGGGCTTGTGTTGACAAGCAGGTTCCAGCTGATGCTGCTAATGGCAAAGCAGGGGAGGACTTAGCCATGTTGACCTATCAAGCTCATACCCTCAGGGGATATAGGGCTACAGATGACAGCCAGACCCCTCTATCTAATGGCAGTGAAGGGCTTAGATGCTTTTTTGATGGGTAGGACCTTTTCCTGAAGAATCTGCTCAGGAGCTGAGGAACTGCTGCTAATTCTCCCCCTTGAAGATAGCTGCTGCTCTAGAAAAGGAGGACCTGAAAGAGACAGCAGCTTACATCCCTCCATCCCCTGCTGTCCCACACCTCTAGGGTGTAGCTAACGTCCTGCACTTTGCTGCAGAGCTGACAGTGGCCCCACTGCTTCCCTTGCAGTTGATGAGGATCTCAGGGAGGCTCCATGTGCTGGAGGAGCAGTACAGCGCCTGGCAGCAGAAGGAGGCCCTGTTCTACTCTGTGATGATCTCCACCTGCCTCATCAACACATGGCTCTGGCTGAGGAGATGATTTCCCATGCCCCAGTGTCCCCTGCCCAGCTCTGGCAGGATGGGCGAGGGCAGGGAGAGGATCCTTGCTTGTGTACTTGCGAACAGTAGAACTGCATGTTTCCTTTTTACTTGACCTGCTTTTTGCACTGTAGGCTTTTGAGGATCTATGTCCTTTAGGCTCTGATTACAGTGAAGGTGCCATCCCTCTCCTACGCTCTAGCATCAGAGGTGGGTAATGGAAATAATGAAGATGGACCTCCTGCGACAGCATCTGGAGACAGGTGTCAGGGAGAGTGGGATATAAGGCATATGGTCCAACAGGCATAGTCCCAGGGCTGGGCCATGGCTGCAAATGCTCTGTGTACACTGGCAACCACCTGGTACGTTTGATGGGGATAGTTCATGTGTGGGAAGCTGCTATGAAGAGCCCAGGTCTCATAAGAAATTGGTGGCCGATACAGGAGGTGACTGTCCTGCATGAAGCAATGGGAGACACTCTGGCCCTTGGGCTGCTTGGCAGAGGAGGTGCAAAACCAAGGTGTTGGGTCTTTGAGGATATAAGGTCCTGTTACAGTCTTAGCCTGTGGTGGGCCCAGTCCCCTGACCACGTGCCAGCTTGGATAACTCAATTCTGACCCCACAGAAGTCTTCAGCCAGCTGCTGTGGTCAGTTCCTCTAATGTTTTTAAACAGCTGGTGGGTTTCCTTTTCTTCTGTGTGCAGCTGCTCTTTGGTGAAGGTAGTGCTGCCAGTTCTCCTGTGCCGTAGCCCCTGCTCTAGGACGTATGGAGCTGGAGGATCCAGGAGCTCCCATCCCTGCAGCCACTGCTGTGCTACCGTGTGGTGGTTTAGCGGCAGGGCTCGGCAGGGCTCCGCATTTGCAAGCGCCCTGGGCTGCTCAGCTGCCACGTGGTCGCTACTACCCCCCCCACCGCGGACACAAAAGAGTTTCAAAATGCCTGTTTGAGTTGAGATAAGGAAGATTTAGTACAGTAACACATAAGAGAACAGTTGCAGTAATAACAACACTAACAACAGTAAGAAATAAATCTACAAATAAATGACACCGCCTAAACAAAGAGACGCTCCCGACCCGACCGCTCCCGAGCCGACCGATCGACGATCGCGATTCACCTCCCCCCCACCAACCAGAACTGGCTCCAGGGCAGGATGTCGGCATGGTATAGAATAGCCGCACGGAATTAACCCTGCCCTGTCCGAACCAGGACAGTATCTTACAGATATCAAAGTATTTTATCAAGGCAAAAAAAGATACTCCATTTTGGAATATGATCTCTGTCAGTCTTGCTATTTTTATAATTTAATCTTCCTTAACATGAACAATATTTTTTAATTCAATATCTGTCTCCAGAAAATACTTTGTATATAAAAGTAACTCTACCTTTTAAGAATAGTTCTAACAAGATATTTAACGAAACAAAATCGATAGAGGCTGAAGAGGCTGTAGAGTCTCTGTCCTCAGACATATTCAACACCTGAATGGACACTGTTCTTAGCAATCTACCATAGGAGACCCTGCTTAAGCACTGGGGTTTGATTAGAGACCTTAATGAGTGCATGCTAATATTGTGGATTTTGTGATTCTATGAAGTGTAGAAAACAGGATAAAAATATTTTACAAGACAGTGACATTTGGTGGGTTTCATATGTACCTTTTTAAATAGATGTAATATATATAGGGGAAGGGCACTCCAATAATAAAACTGACCATTATCATCCGAACAATTTGAAATTTGTAATACATGGATTTTTCTATAAGAGGAAGCGGGAAGTCTCAAGGGGAATTAAGAATCATAGAAAAGGGTAGAAAAGGACACCCATTTATTATACTTACAATCTCCCTTCTGTAACTTGAACTACTGAATACTACAGCAATACTTATTTTTTACACTATTCATAAAACCCCGGTAACTCCCTATTACACGTTAATGTCACAGACCACTTGCTTCTTTTGCATCACAAATCAGATGGCATTATGTTTCCTTTTGCAGTGGATAATTCAAATTCTTTTCAACTGTGGTACTGAAGTCCATCAGATTTTATGACAACTTTGGAGATATTAGTTTTAAACACCTGCACTGGCGCACCTGACTATGAATTGCATCATGTTGGCCTTTTGGAATGGCTTTGAGGACCAAATGGCTCATGTACAAATGATAATAGGAAACAAAAAGACTGTGGAGATGAAAGCAAAACCATTATTCTTATTCTCATGAATATTTTTAAATACATTCCTT